>OY992876.1:178146462-178368962 GCA_963921405.1 Cepaea hortensis | reverse complement strand
CTTCTTGATTTTCCAACCATTGAAGAGAGAATACAAGGTTGCAGGGCAAGCGCCTACCTCAGAATTAACGCAAACACACAACATCCACTGCATAGTGATATTAGGAAGGTGAAGGGCAGCAGGTTAAAAAGAGGACGGTCGTGGATGAGTCAAGCCGAAGACATTCTTCAACAGGTGTGTTCACTTGAGGACTTAGAACCTGGCGAGGAGTGGGTGCAAGTGCCAACAAACTTCTGCACATCCTTTTCAGTTTGCATCCAACTAGATAGAAAATGCAGACAAGAAAATCCGGCTGCTGTTGAGGCTGAAGTACAAGCGTTGATTTTCGAGAATTCGCTAGACGGTGACGCGGTCATCTACACAGATGGGTCAGTCGTCCGACATGTGAGAAGCTCATGGGCCTTTACAGCTCGGGCCGGAGGGAGAATTGTGAAGGAGGACTCTGGTGCTTTCACTGAAACCACAAGTAGTCTGACCATGGAAGTCATGACAGTAAGTAAAGCAATAACATGGCTCGAGACACAGACATTCACTAGGGCTTGTTTCCTTAGCGACTCAATGAACATGATCAAGAGGATAGAGGAGGGGTCGATCCGAAGAGAATGGTTGCTGCCTCTGGAGCGTCTCGACTGGCAAAGATTAGTTTCATCTTCGTGCCAGGGCATGCGGGAGTACAAGGAAATGAGCGGGCTGACAAGCTCGCAGGTGAGGCTACTGTGGAGGGCGGACGCGCCATGGACCAGGCCGACATTCTGAATGCTCTACGAGAAGTAAGACTTTTGCGAGAACCAAGTGATGACTGTGAATCTACAACAATGGCCAGACTGCGAGAGCAGCAAATTAAAAGAGGGGTAGCCAAACAAGACCACTACGCAGGAAGCCAAAGAAGATTGATAAACCAACACAGAACTGGCGTCGTTAGCCGCTACACGTTGCGTGATTTGCTGAGGAGGGGATCCGAGCACTTATGGACTGAATGGTTCGATGTGCAATGAGGATGATCTGTCGACTAACTAACTAACTAACATAGACAGACAGACAGATCCCCATCAGGGGCTGGGCTAAACCGGGTCAGACAGACAGATAGACAGACAGACAGATAGATAGATAGTCGGGAACGGGAACTTATATGACTACTTATATGAATTAAATGAGATGCTCCCCACCAGGGACTGGGTGAAGCCAGGCCGAGTCAGACAGACAGATAGACAGATAGACAGACAGATAGTCGGGAACGGAAACGGGATCTTATATGACTACTTATATGAATTAAATGAGATACTTCCCACCAGGAGCTGGGCGAAGCCGGGCCGGTTCAGACAGACAGGCTGACAAGCAGACAGACAGACAGGCAGACAGACAGACAGACAGACAGACAGACAGACAGACAGACAGATAGATCGCCCGCCAGGGACTGGGCGAGGCCGGGCCGGGTCAGCTAGTTACTAATAATTGCAAGGTTGCATATAGTTGTAACTGGGTACATACATTACCACATTACTATTTATTGCAAGGTTACATAGAGTTTTAACTGGGTATAGACATTAACACATTACTAATAATTGCAAGGTTACATAGAGTTGTAACTGGGTATATACATTACAACATTATTATTTATTGCAAGGTTACATAGAGTTGTAACTGGGTGCATACATTTCCTAGACTGAAGCTGCAGGTAGTGGACAAGCAGGTAGCAGAACAGCATTCTTACATCCTGCAGCTGAGTCTCAATAAGGTTGATGTGGCAAAGATTACCCAGGAGCAGAAGGTGGAGCAGCGTTTGCTGAAGCGCCAGGTAATCATGGCCGTATGGCAGAATGTCGTGGATGTCACATGATATTCTTTACAACTTCGAGACTTCGAACAGTACCTTTTTTAACTGATTCAGTGCCGAAGGATAATATATCGCCATATGTGGCCTCCCATTTGGATAAAGGACGATATATTACCATACTAGGGTCGCTGTGTTTTTTGTTTTGTTTCGTGGTATCTTCAGCAAAGTTAATGATCAGTGAACGGATATTTACATTATACTGCTTGTTTATTTGATTGAGTATCATGCTGGTCCAAACCCAACTTTTTGTTTAGCACTGAATCAGTTAATTATGGTTGATGCATTTCTCATCAATTTCCTTCCTTCCCCGCTTCTTCCTATATTCAGATATGACCAACCCCTCTGGTTTACGCAATGTATATTATTTTTGATGCCAACCTGTTTGTTTTATTTTTCACGACTTTGTGCAAACAAATTGTATGGAATTTAACGAAATTTGAAAATAATTGTGTGTTGTGGTGTACATATTTGTGTGAGAGAGGGATGAACAGACAGACAGGCAGGCAGGCAGGCAGGCAGAGAGAATTCAATGATATGACAACCGAGCAAGAAACTGATTCTAAGAGCATAATCGGCATTTTTTTAGTTACTGTCTTCCGGAATTGGTTACACGTTCTCTGTATTTACAAATATTGATGTTCATCAACATTTAAATTTGTCTTTCTAAGCTCTTCTCCCCTGCTTTTTTCTGTAATAATCTGCTTCTGTCTGTCATCTCCCAATAGAGAATTTGCCGTATACCAACTCACGTCAAACCCTTTGTAGACTTGCTCATGACTCTGAACACAGCATTACAGTTGGTGTTTGAGTGTTGACAATATGATTATTCAACGAGAACCAAGTCACTGTTGCCTTTGTTGGGTTGACCATTGCCCCAGCTTCATCACACCAAGTACTTATGCGATTGAGTTCGGTTTGTAGTTCCACAGCAACCTCCTCTCTATCCTTACCCTGACGATACACTAAAACACCATCGGCATATGACAATGTCCTGCCAGGTCCAGTGATCTGCTCACTGGTGATTCTCACTGTGTAGGCGTTGAACAATACCGGAGATAATGGTGATCCCTGTGGTAGGCCAGGATATATTGTTGTTGGTTCCGAAGTCCAACTGCCACATCTAAAAACTACTTTCCGTTGGAAGAGGGCTGCAGCGATCCAACTAAGGAGGAATGGACTTACGTTTAGTTCAAGAAGCTGAAACATTAACAAATCCAGTGGTACTCTGTTGTATGCGTCCTCAAGATCAATCGCTGCAGCAACGGTTTCAGTGCCTGAGTGGAAACCTTCATAGACATCATGGGCAAAGACTGCTGCATTGGTCCAGGTTTCTCTTTTTGGACGGTACCCACCCAGGGTAGGTGGGAAAACACCTTGCCTCTCTAGTTGGCTTGATATTTTCCTGGCAATTACCTTCTCCGGCAGCTTGCCTATTGTATTCTGCATGGTTATAATTCGATATCCCTGAATTTTTGTGTGGTCTTTGTCAGGCTTCGGCAAGGGAATCAGATAGCTGTGTAACCATTCCTCCTTGATGCTAGCACCCCCTATACTGTTGTTGTACATGTCTGCTAGTTTCTCTAGCTCATTGTCGGTACACCTATTTATGTCGTCATATCTTATGCCATCAGGACCTGGAGCACTGTTTTTTGATCGTCGAAGCACAGCCTTGATTTCTTTCACTGTCACTGTGTCTTCATCCGAAGTGTTCTGGACCTTGCATCTGTTTGACGTGACCTCCTTGGCCAGATTTCAGCCTCCCATGTCTGTCTGGTTGCTCTGCTCAAGGTAGCGTTGAAAGAGGGCTTTGCTCTGGTCCTCGTCAGTCCTCTGCCACATGAGGTCAGCACCTTGGAAGTCAGAAATGCTCTTATTCTTGACTACACCACTCATGCTTTTATGTAGTCGCCAGAATAATTTCAGTGACTTGTCTGTGCTTACTCTTTGACACAACTCTGCCCATTTTTCGCTTTTAACCACCTTGACCAGTTTTTTTAAATAGCTTACTTTTGTGTGCATCTCTCTTTCTAAGTGCAAGCAGGGACTAGGATGACCAGCTCTGTTCTTATTGGCATTTTTCCATCTCCTTACAGCACTACGCTTATCCACCCAAGCCTTCTCCACCTCGAAACTCCACCACGGTGGCTGCTTCCAGCTTTTTTTCCTGCCCTGAAACGTTCTGCGCTTGTCACGTCTTATTTTACTCACCACATCTTGCCCTGTACTGTCATACTGGAACGTCTTTACCTTAAGCTTGTGCTGCCTGGTTCTGCCTTTCTCCACCAATATGCTGCAAGGGTGGTGGTCGCTGCCATGGTGTCCTAGGACACCCCATCTACACACTGTAGTGAGTGAAGGTGAAACTAGCACCAGATCAATAGCACTGTCCTCATCGCCTGGACGGCTTGCTGTCCTGGTGACACAGCCACTGTTGATACACACCAGGTCGATGGTTTCCAGTGCTGTCTCGAGCTCCTCCCCCTGTGTATTGGAGGAAGTGTTTCCCCATGATCTGCCTTTAGCGTTGAAGTCACCACAGAAAATAACATTTCTCTCGTGGCCTAATATGCCACTTAAGCACTGCCACTTCTGGGCGTCCACACTCGCATTGTGGGCATAAACATTAACTAACACGAATGGTATACTGGAATGAACTCTCAACGCCTGTATTTGTATATCGTCACTGTCCCAACTGGACATGTCTAGCTCTGACGCCACCATGCTGTCGCGAACGAGAATCGCCGTTCCCAGATGTCGTCTGTTGTAGAAACATTTGAAGCCTGCAATTCGGAGTAGCTGATCGCCCAGTCTCGTCTCCTGGAGTGTTACAATGTCGTTCCTGTAAACTAGGGTTTCTAAAATAGAGCCCCGTTGTTTTACACTGGCACAGTTCCAATATAGAATACGGATATTCCTGAGTCCTAGACGGTGACACTTGAGTCTAAAACGTCTCAAACCCCCACGCTTACCTTGCTTCTTTCTCCCTGCGCGGCTACCACGCCGCTTCGTTATGTTGACTTCTGACCGCTCGGAGAACACACGTTGTTCCGCCATGTTGAAAAAACGTAGACACAGACTGAGAAACCACACACGCTGCTGAAAATTCACTCAAGGATGGCTTCACTCGATGCACGAACTCCGTAGCACCCGCGCAGATCTTGAGTAGAAACTCCTGGTTTTACATCCTGGCACACCAATTACACGCAAGAGATGAATAAATCCATCCCCTACGCGAAAAAGTTAACGAACACAAAACAACGCGACCGTCCGTCGCCATCTTGAAACCGGAAAGAAGGCAGGCAATGAATTACCTGGGGATACGGTTTGATCGAAGCCTTGCTTATAATGTGCACATAGACCAGGTGATAACAAAGGCCAAGCGGGGTTTGGCAGCGATGCGGGTGATGGCGGCAGCAAACTGTGAGCAGCGCCATCTATGTCTTCTGTACGAGGGGTTGGTCATGTCTGTTTTTGTAGTATGCAATGGCAATCCTGACTCTCAGCCATAAGCAGATAGAAAGGATGGAAAGGTTACAGAATGAAGCTATGCGCATTATTCTTGGATGTACAAGAGATACAGCATTCAGGGCGATGCGCTACCTTCTTGATTTTCCAACCATTGAAGAGAGAATACAAATTTGCAGGGCACGTGCTTACCTCAGAATTAACGCAAACACACAACATCCACTGCATAGTGAAATTAGGAAGGTGAAGGGCAGCAGGTTAAAAAGAGGACGGTCGTGGTTGGGTCAAGCCGAAGACATTCTTCAACAGGTGTGTTCACTTGAGGACTTAGAACCTGGCGAGGAGTGGGTGCAAGTGCCAACAGACTTCTGCACATCCTTTTCAGTTTGCATCCAACTAGATAGAAAATGCAGACAAAATCCGGCTGCTGTGGAGGCTGAAGTACAAGCGTTGATTTTCGAGAATTCGCTAGACGGTCATCTACACAGATGGGTCGGTCGTCCGACATGTTAGAAGCTCATGGGCCTTTACAGCTCGGGCCGGAGGGAGAATTGTGAAGGAGGACTCTGGTGCTTTCACTGAAACCACAAGTAGCCTGACCATGGAAGTCATGGCAGTAAGTAAAGCAATAACATGGCTCGAGACACAGACATTCACTAGGGCTTGTTTCCTTAGCGACTCAATGAACATGATCAAGAGGATAGAGGAGGGGTCGATCCGAAGAGAATGGTTGCTGCCTCTGGAGCGGTCTCGGCTGGCAACGATTAGTTTCATCTTCGTGCCAGGGCATGCGGGAGTACAAGGAAATGAGCGGGCTGACAAGCTCGCATGTGAGGCTACTGTGGAGGGCGGACGCGCCATGGACCAGGCTGACATTCTGAATGCTCTACGAGAAGTGAGACTTGTGCGATAACCAAGTGATGACTGTGAATCTACAACAATGGCCAGTCTGCGAGAGCAGCAAATTAAAAGAGGAGTGGCCAAACAAGAACACTAAGCAGGAAGCCAAAGAAGATTGATAAACCAACACAGAACTGGCGTCGTTAGCCACTACACGCTGCGGGATTTGCTGAGGAGGGGATCCGAGCACTTATGGACTGAATGGTTCGATGTGCAATGAGGATGATCTGTCGACTAACTAACTAACTAACTAGCTCATGACTGGTTGGATTTTGGCTACATTTTCTAAGCGTTGATGTAGCCAGTCCCACGGCAACCCTTGAGAGTGGTCTCTTACGTCATGCTTCGTATGTTACAGTGCCACTACTCTTTGCTTGCTTTCTATGACCCGGTAACGCACAGACGTCTTTCTGTGATGTCCTATCACATATCACTATTCATTTGACCACTACGTATAAGTCATTGGGCCAGAAAGCTGATCTTGTACTACTGATCACGTGGTAAGCTCTTTGCAGAATGTTGCTCTAATCACAGTCGGCAGGGCCCTAATTCCTACGTTAATTCTGTCTCATACATTTTCTTGCCAACTATCATTAAGCGCATCTCCTATTGGCGTAGGAGATCATGCTACTCTACATCTTGTTGTCTACAGTGGCAAAATATCAGTTTGTGTGTTAACTTCCTTCCGTGTCATAACGCAAGATTGTCAGGAATTTTCTCTCACTATCTTTCTCTATCTCTCTTTTCACAAATCTTTTCTGTTGTCATATCATGTTCCCGTTCTTGTTCTGCATAATGAAGCCAAAGAATAAATACTGCCTCATTCTGATCCTTGTGATACGTTGTCTTTGCGACTTATCTTTCTTCAAAATGTTCGTATTGCTCATTTTGTCTGTCCAAGAAATGTTCATCATCCGTATAAAAAACTAAATCTCCAGGGATTTTTCCAAGGGATTCTTCCAGGTATTTTTTGGTTATTTACTAATTGTCCAGGATTCGCATCTATATGTTAGAACTGGTTCTATGTAACATGGCCTAATGTCTGAAAACGGGTAATTTATTTACAAATATTAACTTTATAAGGAATCTTTCATAATTAAGTATTAAATTAATACGTTTCATGCTGTTACTGACTCTTAAAAAATAGTAGTTAGTTTGCTATATTTGATTTGTTTATTCCTGTGTAGGCAAAATCCCGCGTTAAGCTGAGCAAGCTGTTGGAGAATAAAGCGAAACTCCAGCACACACTTTCAAACGGCAGATATGCGAACACCCCTGTCAGTGAAGGGTATAACAGAACATCAGAGGAAGACAAGTTTAATCAGTTCAAACAAGGAAAAGGCTACCACAGCTGGCAGCTGTATGATGTGCTCAATGGTGAGGAGACAGATCATCACAAAATCAGAGAATATAAGCAAAAACTCAAACTGTCCCAGCAGCAGACGGGTCCAGTGTTTGAACTCAACGTGGAGCTGTGTAATAATACATCGGACAAGCTGCCGTCGCAGAATTTCAAAAGTGGTGACAGCAATAGATCCCAGAGAGGCAGTCCATGCCCGTGCAGTTGCGTGAACTCTGACCTGGAGAGCAGCATGGCAGTCGGGGGGGATTCCGCCCACAATGAAAATAAAGCGTTTCCATCGAGTGCTTCCAGCAAGACTTTTCTGCAGCCAAAGGAAAAACCCTCCTCTGAAGGTGCTCACGTGGTTGAGCAGCCATTAAAATACGTTGATGAGTATATGCTTGCTGGGTATACGGATAAAGCTATTGATGACTGCAGGCAGGGGAAATGCAGTGCCTCTGCGAAACCAGGAGAAGTCAATAAGAGATATGATAACGGTGGTGCTGCGATGGCAGCGAAAGGGGATGTAACAGATAATGGAACACAGGATAATCAGAGTGCTCTGGTCGAAATGCCCCACACGAACGAGGCAAAACCCATGGAAGTGCGGTCATTTCACGATCCCCATCACAGCCATAAGTTCGCTTTAGATGACATACCGGCTGAATGCATGGCCTTGAGCAATCCAAAGACTGGCACCACTGGCGGCTTCAACAACAAAAATAATTCTTTCCTCAACAACGAAAATAACTCTTTCCCCCAGTTTGTAAGCAACCTGAAACATCAGCACTTGCAGGACATCAACTACAACACTAATGCAAACTGCTACAGCTTTAAAGACTTGGAAATGGACACAGATAATGAATGTTTTGTTCGTTGTTTTGAGCAACATGTGCAATTGTTTAAAGATATAGATTGTGATACAGTTTTAAGAACTCCCAGCAGCATCTCTTTTGGACAGGTCTCCTCATTTCATGACTGGAGTGAAGCCATGATCATAGAACCTGAAATTGGAGTTGAACTTGAAAATCAGAATCAATTCACACTACGTCAGAAGAGTGGCATTACACAACTTAATGGTGTTCTTAGAAGAACCAGCACTGAGACTGCAAAGAAAGCACCTGAACAATCTAACGAAGAACTCATAGAACGTGTTGAACTATCACTCTCTTTACCAAGCTCCGCTTACAAGAAACAAATTGCTCGCACCTGCTCACCTGTATCACCCAAGTGTGTTGAATACGTTAAGATTATTGATATGAAAGAAAACTTGAGTGTACCAACACGCGGATTACCATCTCGTCTGCTGCAGATGCCAGAAACAATGCATGTGGCATTTACACATTGTGAGACCAGTCTCCCAAAGATATGTCCTCGCATTTGTAAGACGTTATCATGTCAGTCTGGTTTTGCATATTGTCACGCATTCCAATCTGCTGACTGGTCATAGCTCAAACTCTGAACCAGTCATTGGTATCGTCGGCTACAGGAGCGCTAGTAGAAAGGTAATGTTGTATAGTCAGACATTCCAATACATGTTTAACACGATTTTAAATTATATATATATATAGTCAGGTCTTTGTATATGTCTTTATCGTGGTTATAAAAGCTGATTATAATCAGAAGTTTTAATACCTGTTTAATTTGATTAGGAAATGTATGTGTATAGTTTAATGAAAATAATATTTATGTATCCTGTTTGCAAAAGCTATGTCATCAGTCTATATAATTGTTTAACCTGATTACGAAAGACATGAATATAGTTAGTTTCCTAGACGTGTTTATCATAATAACAAAAGCTATGTCTTATTAGCAAGACTTTCTTAAAATATGTTAAATTTGACTATGAAAGTCATAATTTATAATACTTGTTTATTCTGACATTAGACGGCCATGTGGCGAAGGGGTTACGTAAGCAAATACGCTGTCTCTTATACCGAGTTTCAAACACAGCTGCGTTGGTTTTCATGCATTGGTAGAGTGTCTGTCGTTCAGAAAGCAATGGCAAACTACTGAAAGTAAACTTCTGGCATGTAGCTTCTGTTGGGAGAAACCGACAACTTGTGAGTTTGCCCAGAGTGCAGTGACAAAAACGTTTTAACATAAATCATAAATAGTCTTTGTCTTATAAGTACAGGATGAGTGGGGGATGGGAATAGGATGTGGTCTGCAGCACCGTATCAGTAGAGACGGTACTTTGGTAAAGTCACGAGAGAGCAGTCTCTGCACCAAGCTCGCTCCAATAGATTCAAGTCACTTTCTGGGCTCAGGTAAACTGAGTGTCAATGCTTCAGGCTCAAATGTTAAAACTCACAGTTTATTACTGAAGCGCAACCAACCAGCGAACCTCACAATGCCGTTAGGTTTTAAGTCAGTTGCATGGCCTTTACATAACATCGCAATCAACCTCAGTATTTTGTACTGTTTGCGATTTATTAGGAATGTTTACGTTCAGTAGAGAGAAATGTCAGCAGAGAGAACAAACTGAAGTATCTGGGGATCACATTTGACAGGAGCCTATCCTTCAAGGACCATGTGGAGAATGTCGTGACAAGATCTCAAAAGGAAATCAATGCACTTAAAACTATGGCTGCAATGGACATAGAGCAGAGAATGCTTTTCACACTATACCAGCACTTGATCCTCTCAGTAATTGATTATGGATTAGGTCTGCTCACTGACTCAGAGAGTCAGCTGATAAAGTTAGAGCGCATACAGAACGAAGCTATGTGGGTCATTCTGGGATGCACTAGAGACACCCCAATAGTGTGTATGCGTTACATCCTTGGTCTGCCGACTGTTGCTGGTAGGCTCAATGTGATGCAGGCGAAGGCATACCTCAGAGTAGCTACAGACACAGACCACCCACTGCATGAGGCGCTGGACGCAGTTAAGGGTCAGCGACTGATAAGAGGGAAATCATGGATGGCTCAGGCGGAGGATACGATCAGAAAGGTGTGCCCCTTGGAGAACATTAGGCGTGGAGAGGAGTGGGTCAGAGTGCCAGCAGAGCAGTCAGACTTGTGCAGAGTTATAATCACATTAAGCCGGGAGTGCAGTGAGTGGCCAGCAGGGGCCACGGAAGTGGAAATCCAACAACTAATTCAGGACAATGCTCACTCGAGTGATGTGATTATCTACACAGATGGTTCGGTGTCAAGAGGTGAAAGAAGTGGCTGGGGGTTCATAGCCAAAGCTAATGGTCGATTTTTGGGACAGGAGAGCCTGGCATATGATACCACAACATCCAGCTTAAGAATGGAAGTGGAGGCAGTCACTGCGGCTCACCGCTGGATGGAGAATACGACACACACACACACATCGTGATTGTAACTGACTCAGAAAGCATGCTGACGAGGGTGAGGACGGGCAGACTTCGTGCGGAGTGGCTTGATTCGCTTCGGAGGTCACGGGTGACAAGCATCGCCTGGATCTTTTCTCCGGGGCATGCCGGTGTGCTCGGAAATGAACAGGCGGACAGATTGGCTGGCTCTGCAGAACTTGGTGGAGTATTGATACATGACAAGGCAGACGTGGTTGCGGCCTTGTGGGAGCACGTGCACACCTCGGAGGAGCAAATGGATTACCATGGTCTGGCAAGAATGAGACAACGAGGAGTGACAAAGGGATCTGGCCGACGCTCAACGCTCAGAGGAAAGGCGAGACGGACTTATAATCAGATTGCTACTGGTACTATTAGTGTTGGAACTCTTCGCTGGCTGCTGAGGATGGAGACGGAGCACTTATGGGAATGCCCCGAATGCTGTGATGTCGATTCCTAAATCAATCAATCAATCAATCAACGTTCAGTAGTTTGCCATTGTTTTCTGAACGACCGATGCTTATACGCTTGTTAAAAACAAACACAGGGCAGTCTGCTTTCAAATCGCCTGCAGCTGATGTCGAACGTGGTATGCGGGATTCAGAATCGCATTCGCTACACCTTCGCCATAATTGGGAGGTATACTAAACGAGTTTGTCATTGTTGTTTTTCCACAGGAAGTTAACGTACCTTCTTTATCTTATTTTTGAGGTCTCCCTAGCATGATCTGATAGAGTGCGTCAGAACGCTAATGGTTAGTTTAACGGCTCTTTTTTGCGCTCGCTCGCTTTGAACTCAAGCGTAGTCTATAACACTACTTGTTAGTAGTGCAGGGGTGAATTTTGTGTGTGGATTAGCTTTCCCTATTAACAGTGTGCCGGTATCTCTGGCCGAGGGGTTAGCAGCTTTCTCCGTAACCCCGAATACTGTCGTGGTTGACGTGAGAGCACGAGAATTGGAAGCGGTTCGAGTCGTGCCATTGACTATTGAGAGTATGGAGCCGGTCGCTCAGAAAGCAATGGCAAACTACTGAGCGTAATCTTGCCAAGAAATCAACAATCACCTGAAAGATATTGATGTTGATAGCGATGTCCTGTAAAGGATATGCAAAATATTTATTAACAGTGTCCGTCGCCATCAGGCGAACCCACTCCGACTTGAGGTACTTGTAATTTACGTCTCTAAGTCAAGAACGATAGGTCACCATTCTAGTCCAACTGTGCGGTGTGGTGATTTAACCCTTACGTCGGCATCAGACCTGATGTTTAAGAACACGCGTTCTTATCCACTCGGCCATCCTAACCTACTAACGGCCCTTTGAATATGACACCTAAATCCAGTCATTCAGGTTATCACACACATTATTTTTATTTTAACCAGAGATCGAACACCATTTTTAGTGTTTATTTTCGTCCTCCCAGAATATGGCATCTGCTAGGAACCTGCTGAGATCTGTCAATTTCCCCTGTTTGTCCTTGTCACTAGATGAAATTCGCTGTAGCAGGCAGGATGCAGTATTCCTTAAGGAAATAACAGAACCACTGGTAAGAGAATGGTCAAGCCTTGCATAATAAATTGTAAATATACCCACAATATGTATAGCTTGGTTTAGTGAGGGGTGTCATAATCATCATTATGTGCCATGCCGATAGGTATGGACGGTTCTGGTTCGACTTTTGAAACAATCAGCAGTATTAGATCAGGTTAGTGTTGTTCTACCTTTTGTGCGGCAATGAAGCCAAGTCATTCTGGTATTGATCTCTTTGTCTTCCCCTTGTTCTGTAACCACCAAGTTAGTCAGTTGACACTAAGTCTCAAAGTATATTTAACGTGCCCAAAATATCTTGCCTATCTGTGTCTAATTTTTCTTATCGATTTATTGTTGCAGGTCTCCCTGGCGAAGGTGTTAATGACTTTTCCCCCAATCACGTATATCCACGTGAGGAATATAGCTGCGCGAGATTCGGCAGCGGATCGCGTCGCGTTGGTTACTTACGGGTATGTGAACCCGTCGCTCAGAAAGCAATGGCAAACTACTACCAAGACATCAACAACAGCTGAAATATGCTGGTGTTGACTGCAACGTCCTGTAAGGGATATGCAACTTTAAAAAAACAACTTACTGTTTGCATGTGTTTTGTGGAAGGACTGTCTCATTCCTTTTTTTCGTCTATGGTTCTGTTTTCAATTTAGTCTGGCAATACGTACTTATTTAAAGACTCACTGTGTCGAAAAGTTGACATGAGAAAGGTTTATATTAGTTTTAGTAACAATCGAAGTCACGCTACCAAGATTGATCTGTTGTGGTATACACTTTGCCATTTCCCTAGGTTCTTAAAATATATCTTTCAGTTATGATTCTCAGCGTGTTCTCTGTGCCACTCTATCGAAATAAATATGATCCCACACCCCAAATCATAATATTTTCTCATTGGTCTTTAAAAACTGTCATTTATTTTTTTCTTACAAACCCACAAAACTGTCATTTACTGCCAATATATTACCTTCTGGTGTATGGCAGAGGGGTCTTGAGCCTGAGGGATTAAGGCAGCCTGGCTAGTGCAGTCGGCGGGAACTGTGCAGGTTAGAGTTTTCTTTTTGCCCCCTACAGAACAAAACTCCACACATTACCGAGGATTCGAACCCGGGTCTCCGAAAGGACACACACGCAAGCACACACACACACACACACACACACACACACACACACACACCCGCCAAAAAAAAAGAATCAGCTGTCGGTAATGCTTTTTTCTCATACCAGTATCATCATATATCAGCTCCTTTGCAGAAAGTTGCTCTTATCAGGGCTCACCGAACATCTTCTTGATCCTTTGCCAGCTCCCTGCCACATACAGTTTCGTGTCCAAGGTATCTGAAATATTCTGTGTCAGTTTTCTTGCTGGTCGACGGCTGCTTCTTCTTCAAAGAGTCACGCATTCCATCACTGTTTATTCCAAACCACCAAGCCGTTCAATGAGGTCAAAGTATTTCAGCTTCCGATACTGTGTATGTGCAACTGTTGTCCGTTGTTTGATATTATACACCATCAGTGTTTTACTTCTTCTGAGTCTACGATATTGTTGGAATTTTCTTAACAACTAGTTCAAACTTGTTTCCTCTTTTTCTATGTTATAGAACCCAAATATCTAATTAACTCGAATACATCCCTGATTGTATTTGAATGTCTTGTAAATGATTAATTGTCTCTTGACTTCCTACAAATCCGTGATGGCTTGTTTAACTTTCTGTCAAGCAGGCCAACCTCATTCACCTGCCACCATAAATAAGTTGTTGTTGTTGATGCTGTTGCTGCTGCTGCTGCTGCTACTGCTACTGCTGCTGCTGCTGTTTATCCAGAGGCGTCTGAGCGCCGACCCTACGGCCCAGTGCCATGTAGTAAATACATGAAAGTGTTCATCAGCTGCTCCGTGTGAACTGTTCCCTTATAACTAGTGCAAGTGACAATCCCTTATATCTATAAGTATAAGGGATGTGGATTCAAACAGGTGATACGCCACAGTCTGGTCGGATATTTCCATAAAGTAGATCATTTGGCACACAGAAACACACACACACACACACACACACACACACACACACACACAGAGGCGTACACGTATGTACACATGTCCGCGTGAAGGACCATTGTCCACACCCAATGGATACAGAGAGCAAGCCCCATATTTTTATAGATCCGTTTGGCATTAAATAGGTGATGTCAAAATCACGCCGGCAGAATTTACTATCTATAACATTTGTTGATGCACATATAGACTGGGCCAATCAAGGAGCTAAGGCCAGTTGAAGAACAAATCATTGTCTCGATGGCGGATTCGATCACATGACCACAGGGCTGGAAAGGCAAGTGTGCTAGGCACTGTGCCATCGCGGCTCGTCACACACACACACACACACACACAGAGAGAGAGACCACATACACATACACAGACCACATACACATTAACACACACGTATATGTCGTATTAACATCAAAATCAAAGCAGACTGGAGTTTACATACAATACCCATATGACTGGTCAGAAAGACCACCCTTTGAAGCATATTTAGAAGTGTTTAGAATTCAAAACTTTTTGGACATGTTATGAGAAGAAATGGATTGGAGAACTTAGTGACAACCGGCAAGGTTTCAGAACAAGGGAAAGACCGAGAAGAAAATACCTGGATGGCTTGGCCACATGGCATGGACGAGACAGGAACACTGAGCTGATCCACGACTCTGGTGATGGAGTGAAATGGCGAGTCATGACCGCCCACGCTTTCCGGCATGGCACATGATTGATTGATTAGAAGTGCTCAGTTTATTAGGCAGAAAGTAATATCTCGCTTGAAGAAACAGAAATATCAATGGGAAAATCCTTTGAGGCTACCAAGGCAGTTCATAACTAAACACACATTTATTGATTGGAGCTCACAGAATTAGAACTATATGTGTGTATGTATGTGTGTGTGTGTGTGTGTGTGTGAGTGCGTGCGTGCGTGCGTGTGTGGAGAGAAAGAGATGGAGAATGTTTTTATGCATTTACTTAATTTCCTTCTGACTAAATTTGGTTCTGTCTTTCCCAGGTGACAACCGTGAGTTCAAGAAATATGATATTTTGAATATTATAATGACAGATATAATAAATATCAAATAATGTACTGTTGATAGCAGCACATTATGATGGCAACGAACACAGCGTATATCCTGGAGTACTGACAGTTGCTAGTTCCTGTTTCAATGCTCCCCTTTCAGAGATATGCATCAACGCTGACATCTTGAGCTAGGAGAAAACACCTGTTGACCTTTGCTGGAAATACTGAGTAGCTGGGAATAGGAGTGCAAAAACAAAAAGAAAAACAAAACTAAAAATTAAAAAACAACAATAGGGTCACACAAATGACACAGGATCGAAGAACGTGTTAAATGGGTAGATACAAAGCACACGACATAGTGAATGGTATGGGTAGATGAAACATGATATTATTTAAGACAATATCATTTAAATTGTAGTATATATTAAGTACATCATTTCCAGTGAATGTTTTATTTAGAGCTCAAATTATATGCAATCTAATGTGTCATTGTAAACCATTTTATTTTTATTTGTTTAATTGCAATGACAATAGAGAATGTGTGAATCCGCTTTGTGGGACATAGTAGCAGTTAGAGGATCATGGTAAAATCGTAGTATATTAGTTAGTTAGTTAGTTCTCTTTAGTCGACAGATCATCCTCGCTGCACATCGAACCATTCAGTCCATAAGTGCTCGGATCCCCTCCTCAGCAAATCCCGCAGCGTGTAGCGGCTAACGACGCCAGTTCTGTGTTGGTTTATCAATCTTCTTTGGCTTCCTGCGTAGTGTTCTTGTTTGGCCACACCTCTTTTAATTTGATGCTCTAGCAGTCTGGCCATTGTTGTAGATTCACAGTCATCACTTGGTTCTCGCAAAAGTCTCACATCACGTAGAGCATTCAGAATGTCAGCCTGGTCCATGGCGCGTCCGCCCTCCACAGTAGCCTCACCTGCGAGCTTGTCAGCCCGCTCATTTCCTTGTACTCCCGCATGCCCTGGCACGAAGATGAAACTAATCTTTGCCAGCCGAGACCGCTTCAGAGGCAGCAACCATTCTCTTCGGATCGACCCCTCCTCTATCCTCTTGATCATGTTCATTGAGTCGCTAAGGAAACAAGCCCTGGTGAATGTCTGTGTCTCGAGCCATGTTATTGCTTTACTTACTGCCATGACTTCCATGGTCAGGCTACTTGTGGTTTCAGTGAAAGCACCAGAGTCCTCCTTCACAATTCTCCCTCCGGCCCGAGCTGTAAAGGCCCATGAGCTTCTCACATGTCGGACGACCGACCCATCTGTGTAGATGACCGCGTCACCGTCTAGCGAATTCTCGAAAATCAACGCTTGTACTTCAGCCTCAACAGCAGCCGGATTTTCTTGTCTGCATTTTCTATCTAGTTGGATGCAAACTGAAAAGGATGTGCAGAAGTCTGTTGGCACTTGCACCCACTCCTCGCCAGGTTCTAAGTCCTCAAGTGAACACACCTGTTGAAGAATGTCTTCGGCTTGACCCATCCACGACCGTCCTCTTTTTAACCTGCTGCCCTTCACCTTCCTAATTTCACTATGCAGTGGATGTTGTGTGTTTGCGTTAATTCTGAGGTAGGCGCGTGCCCTGCAAACTTGTATTCTCTCTTCAATGGTTGGAAAATCAAGAAGGTAGCGCATCGCCCTGCATGCTGTATCTCTTGTACATCCAAGAATAATGCGCATAGCTTCATTCTGTATCCTTTCCATCCTTTCTATCTGCTTATGGCTGAGAGTCAAGATTGCCATTGCATACTCCAAAACAGACATGACCAGCCCCTCGTACAGAAGACATAGATGGCGCTGCTCACAGTTTGCTGCCGCCATCACCCGCATCGCTGCCAAACCCCGCTTGGCCTTTGTTATCACCTGGTCTATGTGCACATTATAAGCAAGGCTTCGATCAAACCGTATCCCCAGGTAATTCATTGCCTGCGTTCTTTCCACCGTCTCTGAACACAGCATTACAGTTGGTGTTGGATTGTTGACAATATGATTATTCAACGAGAACCAAGTCACTGTTGCCTTTGTTGGGTTGACCATTGCCCCAGCTTCATCACACCAAGTACTTATGCGATTGAGTTCGGTTTGTAGTTCCCCAGCCACCTCCTCTCTATCCTTACCCTGACGATACACTAAAACATCATCGGCATATGACAATGTCCTGCCAGGTCCAGTGATCTGCTCACTGGTGATTCTCACTGTGTAGGCGTTGAACAGTACCGGAGATAATGGTGGAGTAGTATATTAGATAGTATTTTAGTAGTATAACGTAGTATATTAAATTGCTTTTAGTACCAGCGATGATAAATTGCGAATCATTTTTGGATGAACGGTTTATACAACTTGTCCTAACATACCAGTAGACACGTGGAAATAGTTTGCAATGTTCTTAACCGTAATTTACCTAATATAACCTCATCCTACGTACTGGATGTATTTTCTGAGGATCAGCCGAGCCTGCCAAACTTATCTACTGTAATTTTAACAAAAAAATTATTTTTATTGGTTGAAAACCAAATTGTGTGCTCTGTTTCTGATTTTGAACCATAAGCTGTTTCTGCCTCGGCTGGCAGACGTGATCTTACAAGGTATATGAGTGATATTGTGATATGATATAGTCCAAGAGATAGTATATTGTGGACTGTCTTTGGATGCAGCCTTTCTACAACTTATTCTAACTTAATCATTCATTCCTCATATGTTATGCCGATAGGCTTGGGCGGTTATGTTTCGCCATCTCACACGATCACCAGAGTCGTGGATCAGCTCCGTGTTCTTGTCTCGACCACGGCACGAGCCAGGCCATACAGGTATTTACTTCTCTGCCTTCCCCTTGTTCTTTTCCCCTCAGTTTTGCCAGTTGTCATCAAGTTCTGTAGTTTATTTCTCCTCATAACGTGTAAAATAATTGTGGCTGTCTACACGTCTAATTTCTCTAATAAATTTACGGTTTCTATTTGCTTCTTGTATGACTTGCTCATTGGTTTTTTATGTCTGTCCATGGTATTCTTTGAATTTTTCTCAGAAACCACATTTCAACTGCCAATAGGTGTATTCAGCGTGTCTGTTCATTCTCCACATTTCGCATCTATACAAAAGTACAGGCTTAATGTAGTAGTACTTCAACATTCTTTCTCTAGTTGCAGTTGACTTCAATTTATTGGTGAGCATGTTTTCAATCTTGCAAAAGACTACCTTCGCCATAGCGATTCTTGTTCTAATCTGTTCATGGCACCTCCCATCGGATGCTTTATCCATGCATATATTTTGGAAAGTATGTGGCGGCAGTTTACCTAATATAACCTCCTCTCTTGTACTGCATGTATTGTCTGAACATCAGCAAGGCCTCCAAACTTGTCTTTTGAAACTTTATAAGACAATTATTTTGATTGGTTGAACACGCAATATTGAAAACAAGATAAGATATATTTCCGATTTCGAACCACAAGCTGATACTACCTAGGCAAGCTGGTATAATCCAAAACAAATGTGTGATATATTGATGTGATGTGGTACAAGAGATAGCAGATTGTGTATCATATTTGGGGTGTAGATTTCATATAACGTATCATTACTTACCAATATGCCCATGTAAATATGTTTTAATGGTGTTGACTGTAATGTACCTAATATAGCCTCCTTATTGTACTGGAAGTAATTTGAGAAGATCAGTTGAGTCTACGGAAATAATTGTTTTTAGTTTGTAAATGAAATTATTTTGACTAGTTGAAAATCAGATGTTGTGCTCTATTTGCTTCCACAAGATGTTATTGCCTCGCCAGTAGTCGTGATCCTAGACAGGGACGTGTGTGGTATATTCAGTTGTTGTGCATGTTTGTTGTCAGGCTTACATGTAAATGAATAACTGTTTAGGGTGTTATTGTATCTACTTTGAGCAGCGAATGGCGGCGGTCTGTATAGTAGAATCAATTTTGTTGATTTGTCGCGACTATTATAGACGGTGCTTAACATACTGGCGGATTGTATACTGTAGCTTTTGATTATTATTTCTCGTTTTCTCTGGAATGCTTTCTCGTTCTCTCTCTCTCTCTCTCTCTCTCTTGCTCTCTCTCGCTCTCTCTCTCTCTTTCTCTCTCTCTCTCCCTCTCTCTCTCTCTCTCTCTCTCTCTCTCACACACACACACACCACACACACACAACTCTACCCGTACCCCTTTCTCATATGGTTTTTTTTATCTCTCTTTTCACCTTCCTACCCTCTGTATCTTTATTTCAGTGTAAGAACATGCATGCCTTCTTCTTCTTCTTCTTCTTCTTCTTCTTCTTCTTCTTCTTCTTCTTCTTCCTCTACTTCTTCGCTTCCTTTTTATCCCCGAATGGGACATAAGCCTTCAGCCAATTCACCCCCAGCCCACATTTCCTTTGATGTCAGTTTAAGCACTTCCAATGTGTTCCACACTTTATTCATCCGTGTTTCTATTCTCTTGTGCTTGTATTTTTAGCTTTCTCTCAATGTCTTTAGCCCTGTGAGTTAAAGAGAAAGAACTGTCTAGTTATACTGTTAAGAGGTGTTCCTAATGTGTGTTCTATCCAGCGTTACCCGTCTTTTCCTCACCTCGCGATTCACTGGAATGTGTTGAGTGCATCCATCTGAGTGATACTTGCTTTATTCAGTTCCATGTGAATATTTTATGAATATCTACTCTTCACGGAACACTGACAAACACTTAAATACAATCAACTAGCTCACGTGTGTCATATTTCATCAACAGGCCATGCTTGGCTCAGCTTCAATAAACAGTTACCAGTCTCATCTCGCAACTCTATCTCTATGTCTTGGGTCTGTGAGTTCCAGATAAACGTTTGGGATAATATGTCTTTAATAAAACCAAAATTTAAACCAAAAGAACACCACTAAGCATGTCTGGTCTATTTCTTTCCACTAGTGCCTAATAGGCTTGATTCATCTTCCACGTGTAACTTGCCAAACAACCAGGTGCGGATTGAGACCTTTCGAGGCCTTAAGCACTTAAATGATTTGGTGGACTCCATATACACACAGACACTCACACACACAGACATACACACCCACACACACACACACACACACACACACACACACACACACACACACACATTACATATATCACCACATTTATTCTTCATTATCGGATTTACCATGAACAATGTGGTGGAAAACTGCAAACGGTGCCGCTGAACTAGGTTTTACAATCCTCACACACACACACACACACACACACACACACACACACACACACACTCACCCATATATATATATATATATATATATATATATATATATATGTGTGTGTGTGTGTGTGTGTGTGTGAGAAATAGAGAGAGAGGGAGAGAGAGAGAGAGAGAGAGAGAGAGAGAGAGAGAGAGAGAGAGAGAGAGAGAGAGGGTGGGGTGTAAACAATAATAAGCCGCAAAAAAAAATAAAAATAAAATAACAGCCGAAAATAGTATTGGCACTCTTGACGCATTGATTGTGAAAGTCCCATTTTGTAGAACCTAGTTCAACGGCACCGTTTGCAGTTTTCCACCACATGGTTCATGGTAAATCCGATAATGAAGAATACACGTGGTGACGCCTCTCCATCTTCAAGTGTCAACTGCCTGCAGTGAGTCTTCGGTATCTTCTGGATTTATGTCTTCATGCTGCAGGTACACATACTTCCTCTAGTCCATCTCTGGATGTTGTTCACCCACACTGCTGTCATGGTATTCGAAACATGTGTGTAGGAACACCCTTGACCATTCACTAATATCAAAAGATAGTTTTCCATAATGTTACAACACACTTTCAATGGAACATTGATTAATCTAAATATTCCAAGGACAATGTTGTACTTATGTTATGACTTATGGTGTTTTTGCACACTTGATTACCTTTTGTGACACCCTCCACTTTTCTTAAGCAACGCAAATTAGTTTTGAAGAACCAAATTCTTCCAATCCCGTTTTTGTGATCGAAGCTGGTAATCCGAGGGGTAACATGGGAAATACACCTATATCTATACACAAATAAACTCGTAAATACTTACACTATTGTCTTCTTGCTTTTTGTCTGTTATTTTTTATGTGTTTCGTTGTTTGTTGTTAGACCGGCGATAACTTCTAGTGCACTGGATGATTTTTGCGTACATGTTAGCTTCCCATAGTACCAATGTCCCTCGCTATCAAGTGAACCACCTCAGACTTCAGAGGTATTTGTAATTTACGTCTCCAAGTCAAAGACGAGAAGTCGACATTTTAGTTCCTCAGTCCCTGTAGGAGTTAAACCCGCTACCCCAACATCAGCACACGGAATGTTAAAGAACGAGCGCTCGTCATAATAGTTTGATTGATAGATTGATTGATAGATTTAGTCAGAATTGTGCAGAGTTATAATCACATTATGCCGGGAGTGCAGGGAGTGGCCAGCAGGGGCCACGGAAGTGGAAATCCAGCAACTAATTCAGGACAATGCTCACTCGAGTGATGTGATTATCTACACAGATGGTTCGGTGTCAAGAGGTAAGAAAAGTGGCTGGGGGTTCATAGCCAAAGCCAATGGTCGACGTTTGGGGCAGGAGAGCCTGGCATATGATACGACAACATCCAGCTTAAGAATGGAGGTGGAGGCGGTCACTGCGGTTCTCCGCTGGATGGAGAATACGACACACACACACAAACATCGTGATTGTAACTGACTCAGAAAGCATGCTGACGAGGGTGAGGACGGGCAGGCTTCTTGCGGAGTGGCTTGCTTCGCTCGGAGGTCACGGGTGACAAGCATCGCCTGGATCTTTTCTCCGGGGCATGCCGGTGTGCTGGAAAATGAACAGGCGGACAGATTGGCTGGCTCTGCAGAACTTGGTGGAGTATTGATACATGACAAGGCAGACGTGGTTGCGGCCTTGTGGGAGCACTTGCACACCTCGGAGGAGCAAATGGATTACCATGGTCTGGCAAGAATGAGAGCGAGGAGTGTCGAGGAGATCTGGCCGACGCTCAACGCTCAGAGGAAAGGCGAGACGGACATATAATCAGATTGCTACTGGTACTATTAGTGTTGGAACTCTTCGCTGGCTGCTGAGGATGGGGACGGAGCGCTTATGGGAATGCCCCGAATGCTGTGATGTCGATTCCTAAATCAATCAATCAATCGTCATAATAGAAAAAGATCAGATTCTACATGTATGGAAGATTATGTGAAATACCTTTATAAAGATAACAGAGAGGAATAGTATGGTATTAGATGTAATAATGAAGGACCGCCAATTTTGAAGATGGAGGTTCGAAATGTTTTTAAGCATATGAAAGCTGGCAATCCCCCGGTACAGATAACATCACAACAGAAATAATTAAAGCTTTAGAAGAATTTGGACTAGAGCAAGTCACCAGACTGCAGAAAACGTTGTGTGTAGTGTGGTGACACCGAGACAGTAGAGAGCCTTGTGTGTACTAATACTACATTCTACATTCAGAAACTACTTTCACTATAACATACACGGTTCCGTCGCCCTGCTACTGAGTTGAGTGCATGGCGCGACGCTGTGAGCTGTTAATTTCGTGTGCAATGCTTTTTAATCTGCCCGTGGTTGTGTAGCGTGATCTGCATGTTCAGAGCAATAGCGGATGGCTATGTCCCATAATTTACCGGTTTTTGTGCCTTATGCAGAAATGTGTGGCGGCCATGTGTGCAGTGTGGTGTCACCTAGACAGCAGAGAACCTTGTGTGTAGTGTGGTGACACAGAGACAGTAGAGAGCCTTGTGTGTACTAATACTACATTCTACATTCAGAAACTACTTTCACTACTTCACTACAACATACACGGTTCCATCGCCCTGCTACTGAGTTGAGTGCATGGCGCGACGCTGTGAGCTGTTAATTTCGTGTGAAATGCTTTTTAATCTGCCCGAGGTTGTGTAGCGTGATCTGCATGTTCAGAGCAATGGCGGATGGCTATGTTCTATAATTTACCGGTTTTTGTGCCTTCTGCAGAAATGTGTGGCGGCTGGTCTTCTGGTTGACTGCCGTTTCTTTTGACGATGAACCGTGCTTTCGTGGAGGACTGTTGTTTTGGCATTCTGGAGACGGCATTATGTACAGTGAAATGTATTTTAAGTCTATCCGAGGTGTTGTGATGTGATCTACAAGCTCAAAATCGCGTTGCTGGCTAGATAACATTTAGTTAGTTAGTTAATTAGTTAGTTAGTCGACAGATCATCTTCATTGCACATCGAACCATTCAGTCCATAAGTGCTCGGATCCCCTCCTCAGCAAATCCCGCAACGTGTAGCGGCTAACGACGCCAGTTCTGTGTTGGTTTATCAATCTTCTTTGGTTTCCTGCGTAGTGTTCTTGTTTGGCCACCCCTCTTTTAATTTGCTGCTCTCGCAGTCTGGCCATTGTTGTAGATTCACAGTCATCACTTGGTTCTCGCAAAAGTCTTACTTCTCGTAGAGCATTCAGAATGTCAGCCTGGTTCATGGCGCGTCCGCCCTCCACAGTAGCCTCACCTGCGAGCTTGTCAGCCCGCTCATTTCCTTGTACTCCCGCATGCCCTGGCACGAAGATGAAACTAATCTTTGCCAGCCGAGACCGCTCCAGAGGCAGCAACCATTCTCTTCGGATCGACCCCTCCTCTATCCTCTTGATCATGTTCATTGAGTCGCTAAGGAAACAAGCCCTAGTGAATGTCTGTGTCTCGAGCCATGTTATTGCTTTACTTACTGCCATGACTTCCAGTAATTAACATTTAGAAGTGGAACAACAACATCCAGAAATATCTGCATGTATGGCGGCTGGTGTGTCGCAGAAGCGACCAGTTCTCTTGCCTTCAGAAATTTGTGGCTGCTGGTTTTGCTAGTGACTGCCGTTTCCATCTATGATGAAATGTGTTTTCGAGGAGGACCTTTGTGTTAACGTTCTGGTGACGGTATTATGTACAGTGAAATGTTTCTTTACATCTTTTCGGGGTTGTTTTGTTGCGTGATCTACATTTCGGAGAAAAAGTGGCGTAGTTGGCTAGAAAAATCTAGAAACGGAAAACAATATCTGGAAACATCGAGACTTTGTAGGTGAACATCTGGTTGGGAAAGTGACTGCAAATTCCATCAAGGATGAATTGTATTGTTCGCAGAGGACTTTTGTGGTGACATTCTGGGGGTGGTTTTTTGCACAGTGTGCCTGAGCGGGCCGTTGTTTGTTGAGACTCCTGACGTTTCCACTGTTCACATGGGGCAGTGAGGAGCATTTTATGTGATATTCAATGGCACGGGAACAAGGCATAATGGGGACGACCCTTTGTTGTGTTGTTGGAACAGCGACTAATGACTAATGACCACACTACACACAAGGCTCTCTACTGTCTAGGTTACCCTACACGATATAAAAGGCTCTCTACTGTCTAGGTGACCCTACACTAAGGAAAAGGCCCTCTGCAGTCTAGGTGACACAACACTAGACACAAGGCTCTCTACTGTCTAGGTGACACTACACTATACAAAAGGCCCTCTGCAGTCTGGGTGACACAACACTATGCAAACGACCCTCTACTGTCTAGGTGACCCTACACAATACAAACGGCTCTCTACTGTCTAGGTTACCCAACACTATACAAAAGGCTCTCTACTGTCTATGTGCCACCAAACTGCACACAAGGCTCTCGGATGTCTAGCTGACACCACACTAGACACAAGGCTTTTATCTATCTAGCTGACACCACACTATTCAAAATCTCTCTACAGTCTATGTGAGATTATACAACACACATGGCTCTCTACTGTCTAGGTGACACCACACTACACAAAAGGCTCTCTACTGTCTAGTTACCCTACACTATACAAAAGGCTCCCTAATTTCTAGGTAGCACCACTCAACACACAAGGCTCTCTACTGTCTAAGTGACCCTACACTATACAAAAAAAAGGCTCTCTATTGTCTAAGTGACCCTACACTACACAAAAGGTTCTCTAATGTCTAAGTGACCCTACACTGTACAAAAGGTTCTTTATTGTTTAGGTGACACCACACTACACAATAGGCTCCCTACTGTCTATGCTGGGAATCGATCGTTCATCTGCTCTTTGGTGTCTTCACCTACCACTAAGAACACGTATCCAGCTATCCTATCTGTCATGCTATACAATAAGAGAATTCCGTTAGCATTAATCATAATTAAACTCGTTGTATTGGTCTTCTCTTGGTACTTACTGTCTGGTACACAATTCATGTTGTCCACTTCGTCTCACATGTAGCAATGCAAATTACAGTTGAGCTGAGTCAAGAACCAATATCACAGCACTTGAGAACATGCTATGTCCTCATCTTCAACAACCAACGATGTGTCCCAATAGTAATGGTACCAGCTATAGTCTCATTATGTGTCGGCAGCCCGTTCCTTGGTGTACTGATTTTCAGTCAGATCCTCTGGTCATTTCCTGCTGATCCACTTTTTTTCTAGTCTATGATGATGTGTTTGTTCTTGCACACTAAACATATGAACCCACACGACTCTAACCACATCTGTCTGGGCATGGACCAATAGACCATACAACGGTGCAGACCCATCTAATCCGTCAACCTGCTCTTTTTCTCACTACACCAATATGTCCTGGGGAAAAGACCCAACAGTTGCTACCGATCTTTGATGTATGAATTAAAGCATGTCATTCTGCACACAGCATACATGTCTTTAACTTTATCAGCATGCTCTGTGAAACCGCGACAATCACGACATGTGTGTGCTGTTTGTCCAGTTCGCTGATGCCGAACTAGTGTATTCAACTCTACACCATTCCATTTATCCATCCATCCATCATGTGCCATGCCGATAAGCCTGGGTGGTCATGTTTTGCCATCTCACTCGAACACCAGATCAGTTATCAATCAGTTATCAGTTATCAGTTGGGGTATCTTCATTGCACTCCGGACAGGTCCATAGGTGCTCAGATCCCCCCCCCCCCGCCCCCATCATATACATCAGCGTCCGGTGGCTAATAGTGTCAGTTCTGTGTTGGTTGACGGGGCACTTCGTTTTCCCAATGTACCTCTCGCGTCTGGCCGTGCCGATTCTTACTCCCAAGTCTTTCATCCTGGACAGCGATGCGGATTCACTGACGTCAAAGTCCTCTGTTCTCGCCATAACTTTAAGGACGTTAATAACATCGTCACGATCCATGGGTTGGTCATCTACAGGGGGTGCAGAACCAGCCAGTTTATCCGCTCGTTCATTTCCCTCGACTCCCGCATGTCCCGGGACGAAGATGAAAGTGACTTTACGGACAACAGACTTCCGCAGCGACTCAGTCTACGTACAGATCCAGCTTCGATCATCTGAATCATGGTCATGGAATCACTTAGTACACACACGTTGGTATAATGATGTGATTCCAGCCATATGAAAGCCTGTGTAATCGTCATGCTGCTTGTGGTCATAGAGTGGGCACCACTGGATTCTTGAACGGTTCGGTCCGCTGAACGGGCTGTAAATGCACTCGCACTTCTCTGCTGCTTTACAACAGATCCATCTGTATAGATGAGCTCTTCGGGGCTATCTGAGTGTTCATAGATGACCGCTTTGACCTCTGCATTGACAGCGGCGGGGTTCTGCTCTCTGCACCGTCTGTCGAGTGTGATAATGCAGGAGAAAGTGCACTTAAAAGCTGGAGGCACCGGCACCCATTAATTGCCGGGGTTGATACTGGTAAGACTGCAGACCTATCTGACGACATCTTCGGCCCGACCCATCCATTAATTGCCCCTGTTTAGCCTGTCACCCTTTTCTCTGAATGTAGCGTCATCCAGAGGGTGCTGCTCATCTGCTCTTATTTTTAAGTATGCACGAACTCTCCAGATCTTGATCCTGTGTTCCATTGTCGGGAAGTCAAGGAGGTATCTCATTGCTACACAGCTGGTGTCTCTAGTGCAGCCCAAAATGATGAGCATGGCTTCGTTTTGTACCTTTTCAAGTCTTCCAATCTATGTAGGGCTGACAGTGAGGATGGCCAGGGCATACTTGATGCGTGAAAGCACCAGTCTTTGCTCGATATTGGCAGTCGCCATTCTTCTCATTGCTGACAAACCTTTTCGAGCTTTCGTTATGACATAATCGACATGATCTCTGAAGCACAGGCTACGATCAAGCCTTACGCCAAGATATGTCACTGACTGGGTTCTACTCAAAATGCTCCCATCCATTCTTACTGCCGGCAGGTCTGTGTTCACAATATGGTTGTTTAGTGAGAACCATGTAACCGATGCCTTTGCAGGGTTGACAAGGGAACCGGCATCACACACCATGAGGAAATTCGATCTAGTTCGCCCTGCATATCGTTGGCACCTGCCTGTCTATTTCGACCCTGTCGATACACGAGAATGTCGTCAGCAAATGACAGTCTACCCCTCCCGTCAAACTGTTGTTCAGTGATCGGCACCGTATACGCATTGAATAGTACTGGTGACAGTGGTGAACCCTGTGGTAATCCTGGACATATCGTTATTGGCTCAGAAGGCCACCTCCCACATCTTAGCACCACCTTCCTTTGGAGCAGAACTGCAGCTATCCATCGTACAAGGTGAGGGTGCACTTTCAGTCTGAGCATGGTGTGCATCAAGTGCTCGAATGATACTCTATTGTATGCGTCCTCTAAGTCTATGGCGGCCGCACATGTCTCTTCTCTGACCTGAAATCCTTCGTAAACATCTTGAGCAAAGACCGCCGCATTCAGCCATGACTCTTTGTTACGTCTGTATCCTCCAAGTGTGGGCGGGAAGCAGCCGAATTGTTCCAAGTCACAAGCAAGTCTGTGTGCTACTCTCCAGTAGCTTGCCAGCAGTGTTCTGCATCGTAATGATTCTGTAGCCGCTTATCTTGGAATGGTCTTTGTCCGGTTTTGGCAGCGGCAGCAAATAGCTGTGTAGCAATTCCTCTTTGATCTGACCCCTCTGGATACTGGTGTTGAATTCTCTAGCCAGTTCTTCCATGTCATCCTCTGACATCACCAGTAGGTCACCATATCGGATGCCATCTGGGCCTGGGGCGGTGTTAGGTGGTTTCTTAAGCATCGCACGTATTGTGATTATGCATTCTTCGTCTGTCCTGACCCCCTCGCACAACCGAGAGAGTGTCGTTGTGGTCCTCTGTCTGGCGGGCTCGTCTTTCTGGTCAGTCTGCTCTATGTAGCGTGTAAGAAGGGCTTTACCTTTATCCGCATCCGACTTTTTCCGTGTGAGGTCTGTGCCTTGAAAGTCTGGAATACCCTTACGTTATGCAGCACCGTTCATGCTCTTATGGAGGCGCCAGAATGTCGTAAGAGATCGCTCGGAGCACACCTTCTTGCAGATCTCGTCCCATTTCTCTGCTTTGGCCTGTTTGGAGCAGGATTTGAATAAAGTCATCGTTCTATGGACCTCAGTCTTTAGGTTCGCCAACTCAGCCTGTGGCATGTTAGCCTTCCTGGCTTTTTGCCAGTCTTTGACAGCCTGCCTTTTTCCCAGCCATGCTTTCTCGACCTCTCCATTCCACCATGGTGGCTGCAACCATCTTTCTTGTCTCCTGCGGGAGGAAGTTAGTTTTCTTCTTCTGATCTTTCTTATGGCGTCTTGACAAGTGTTGTCGAACGGGAAGGTATTTGTCTTGTTTCTTTGACTCCTGACCCTGTCTTTCTCGATCAGGATGATACAAGGGTAGTGGTCACTATCGTGGTATCCCAGTGTGCCCCACCGGCACCTTGGTGCGATGGTGGGCGACACCAGAGCAAAGTCAATGACGCTGTCAGAGTCACCTGGTCGAGTGGTTATTCTAGTGACCTTCCCATCATTCAGACAGACTAGGGAAGCAGATGCCAGGGCGTCCTCAAGATCTTCTCCCTGTCTATTGGTGATGCATTTCCCCCATTGACTGCCTCTGGCATTGAAGTCCCCACAGTAGATGATATGCCTTTCATCCATATCGAACAAACTCTGCCATTGTCACATCGATCTTCCCATTTCGCGCATAAACGTTCACGATTACAAGCTGCACTGGCGTCATTATTCTTAATGCCTGCACTTGCAGGGCATCACTGTTCGAGGCGGACATATCGATCTCAGACACCAGTATGTTGTCGCGGACCAGAATGGTCTGTCCGATGTGCCGCCTGTTAAAGGAGCCCTGAAACCCCGCGACATTGACTGTTCCGTCGCCGAGATGTGTTTCTTGTAAGACTACAATATCGTTTCCGTAGAGTAGTTTTTCGAGAATGGGTCGGCGTTGACTAAATGATGCACAGTTCCAGTACAGTATTCGAACTTGTCCGATGCCCAATCTGTCACATTTTAATCGCCTTCTGCGTGTGCCTGCCCTCTTACCACGCTGTGTCCTTGTCGGTCGTCTGGTCATCATGATAGGCTTAACTATCGCCACCGGGCGCCGATGATACGCCAAAGGGAGAGCGGGCGAGCGTGCACGAACTCCGTTGCACGGTCCGAACTCCATTTCACCTTGAAAAACACACTTAATCAATAAACATTTCGGAAAAAATCACGTTCCATTTTACGGACGAAGAAATGTCCCGCCATCTCGCTTCATGGAAACTTACTCTTCTCCATCACCAGAGCCATGGATCAGCTCCATGTTTCTGTCTCGACCATGCCACGTGGCCAAGACATCCAGGTAATTACTTCTCGGTCTTCCCCTTGGTCTCTTCCCTTCGAAGTCACCAAGTTCTCCAATTCATTTCTCCTCATAACATGCCCAAACAACCCCATTGAGCTTAACTAGAATGTTGACTTGGAGACGTAAGTTACGAGCACTTAAGAAGTAGGAATTGGCTCGTCTGATGACGAGGGATACTGGTAATGGGAAAAGCTAATGCACACGCAAACATCTGTCCAATGCATTCCCCAATAGTAACACGTCTATGGACTACGAGTTAGTTCACAGCGAGCAAACAGGTGACACATTATTGGTCTTAACTGCAGCTGAACTTGGACTAAAACTTCCCGCTTTTCTGGACTGTCTAGTGAGAAGCTTTATGTTTGTGAATATTTGATTTCAAGCAGCCTTTCCACTTGAACGTGTTCACGCTCTGAACAGCTGGCTGTGTTGACGTTTTGTTATTCACCTCTGTCTTCTGAGTTGTTCACATAATTCGTGATACCCAGGTTTGATCCATGATACCCGATGATCTCTTGAAATCTTTTTATAGCTCTACCTAAGGCATCAGGTGCAACGGATTGTAAAGAACATCGCACAATTGTTTACTGAGTGATGTGACTAAAATACAAATAAGCATTATCGTGAGAGATATAAGAAATAACATAAAAGCAGAAACTGGAGATGAGCAGTGTGGATTTGTGGAACGTATTGGCACAGATAACGCCATATACATCCTGAATACATAAACAGAAAGAATGTCTCAAATGAGCACATAGATCTATATTTGTCCTGTATTGATTACACTAAGACTTTTAATAAGGTGAAACAGGAAAAAATGATTCGCATAATCTACATTTTCAGCATGGATAGCAAGGATTGAGAATAATCAACAACCGGTATTGGCAACAAAGAACGGCCATAAGAATAGATAACCAGCTGGTAACCAGCTGGTAATACATTAAACACATTGATAGGGTTGCGAAGTGTCACCCGACCAGTCCAATTTGTATAGCGAAATAATAGTAGATCGATACAAGACATATCATGAATATCTGTTAGGTAGATAATATATAAACAACCTACGTTATGCTGGTGATTTGGTTTTGGTCGCTAAAAATGAAATGCAGTTAAAAGAAATGATAGATATAATTGCAGCATACAATCACAACACAGGACTCAGTCCGAATAATAGATCAACAGACGTAATGGTTTTGAAAAACCGAAAAAGCAACAAAACAATTGACCACAAAACAGCTAACTAACACAATAATTGACGGTCGAACGAACGAACATTCTTTTTAAAGGGTGACAAATTGGGCACGCATTCCCGTCTTAATTATGGCCCTTCCAAACACTCATCGTTCGTTCATCAGTTGTGCATGTTACGTTAACATAGGAAATAAATGTGTGTCAAGCAGGCAACCTGGCATTCACGTACACACAAAACAAGCTATCTAAGAAAACAATTGACCAGAAAACCAGCTATATACGAAAACAATTGACCAGAAAACCAGTTAACTAACAAACCAGTTGACCACAAAACCGACTATCTAAGAAAACAATTGACCAGAAAACCAGTTAACTAACAAACAAATTGACCGCAAAACCGACTATCTAAGAAAACAATTGACCAGAAAACCGGCTATCTAACAAACCAATTGACAATTGCCCACAAAACCAACTAACGAATCAAACAAATGAGCGACAATTGGAACAGAAAACAGAAGCAAAGTAAACATATCGAGCATATGTCTGCACATGTATGAATGTCTGTCTGTCTGTTTGCCTGTGTGTATGTTTGTGTGTATGTATGTGCTTGTGCGTGCGTGTCTACGTGGGATGTTGCGTACGTAGTGTTTTATGTCTAATGTTAAAAATGCATATTATTGTTAGATTTCACCTGTCTTCCTTAACGCGGAGTAACAAATTACAAGTACTCAGAAGTCGGAGAGAATTCTCATAATGGCGTGAGACACTTGTAATAGGAAAGCTAACTCACGCGCTGTAATCAGTCAAAGATTTCACCTGTCTTCCTTAACGCGGAGTAACAAATTACAAGTACTCAGAAGTCGGAGAGAATTCTCATAATGGCGTGAGACACTTGTAATAGGAAAGCTAACTCACGCGCTGTAATCAGTCAAATGTAAATGTGGTGGGCTACGGTCAAGTTCAAGGCCATAGAAAGATAAACAATGTGACGTAAATACAATGTAAGTACAGACTTGCAGAAGAAAGCAATATGTTTGCAATCTCATAAAATAGTTGTCTCATATCTTACCAACAAGATTGCAATCTCATAACACAGTTATCTCATATCTTGTCAACAAAGTTGCAATGTCATAAAATATTTATCTCATATAGTATCAACAAGGTTGCATTCTCATAAAACAGTTACCTCATTTATTATAAACAAGGTTGCATTCTCATAAAACAGTTATCTCATATCTTATCAACAATATTGCAATCTCATAAAACAGTTATCTCATATCTTGTCAACAAAGTTGAAATCTTATTAAACAGTTATCTCATATCTTATTAGGTTTGCAATCTAATAAACGGTTATTTTATATTTTATCAATGGGATTGTAATCTCATAAATCAGTTATCTCATATCTTGTCAACAAAGTTGCAATCTCACAAAATATCTATCTCATATATTATAAACAAGGTTACAAGCTCATATAAGTTATCTTATATCTTATCAACAAGGCCCCATGACTATATCCTTCCTGCTCTCCGTATCCTCTTTGTAAAAGTTAATCCCCTGACGTCCCGCCAACCAGACAAGCCAGGCCACAGTTATATTTTATAACTGCCGCAGTGAACACGATTCTCCTCTCACCAACTTCAATAGGTGGTAATGTATGATTCTTGATGTCATAGATAGATGCTTTAATCGCGAATGTTTTAATTGTCATTGGTTGTAATTCTACGTCACGAGCATGACGCCAATACAACAGCCAAGCCTTCATCTCGCCATCTGTGGACATTGCGACATGACCAGCCACACACATCTGCATCTCGTTGATGTACAGCGGTGTACTGTCGGCATCATTACCTGAGCTAACCAACGTTTTAAAATGATTCACGTAGAAATCAAAGATGTAGTTTCCATGAGTCAGCAGAGGTCTTTGTATCCGGTCCTTGACTGTCTTTGCTTTATTCCCTGTAACAGCGAATGTCATATGTTTTGTCTTATTTATGTAATCTTTCAAGTCAGTGGCAAGTTCTGCCAAATTTGTGAACACTTTTGTCTGACTGCTTCCCATTGATGCCATTGTGCTGTCTATTTTTCTTTCAACAGTTGAATGATTTCCTTCAATGCTCTTGACAATAGAGTTAATTAACGTATGAATGTTTCCTAACTCCAGGAGGTATTAACAACACTAGTAAACACAATATAATGTTTCCTAACTCCAGGAGGTATTAACAGCACTATAGTGTGTTATTTTTTTTTATTTTTTTTTTTTGCCTTAATATAAAATTGAATATCTCAGTAACCAACTGATGGAAAATAATGAGATTTAGTATATAACCTTATCATTATGTCCACCCAACAAAAAAGTTTTTGTTCTGGAGATTGTACAGCAGATTTCAATTTTTGCTTATATGAGGTATATATTTTACCGCCCTGCCATGAATGCCTTAATTTTTAGAGTATTACAGCTCAGCAAGACCCATTCGCGCTATATTTAAAATCATCTGGCGGTCTTTCGTTTTTGGACAAACTGAGTGCTATGGTTCAGAGGCGTCGTCAAACTGTGGGTTCTTTCATGAAACGTGATTATATAAATAAATATTACCATTAATGTAATCTTAATAGCTAATTTTTGAATGTGTTAATACTGTTCAATGGGATTAAAAGTGAAATTGTGTACACTTCAAAACATCGCTATGAAGTTGTACACATATTTTTGTCAAGAAGCTGATCGTGGGAAACTGTTTCATACTGTTACAAATCCCGAAAAAAGAACAATGCATGCATTAGGTTTGAGTAAACGATCGTTTCGTCGATGGGTGCAAGAATCTGGAATGAAACCAACACGCGATAAGCAAACGGTAGGTAGAAAGGCAATTTAAGACAGCTTTGACAAAGATGTCATCAGACGAGTTATTATAAAAATGATGGATGCCAAAGAAACAGTGAGTGTAAGAAAACTGAGGGTTTTGTTGAGAAAGGACAATAACATAGAGCTATCCAAAACAACTTTGTGGAAAATTATAAGGACATTAGGCTTCACTTTTAGAAAGTACAAGGGAGGTAGAAATATCCTTTGCGAGCAACCGCATTTAGGAGCCATGAGAAGCAGATACCTACGTTAAATAAGGGAAATGCGCAAAGAAAATTATGACATAGTGTATTTGGATGAAACGTGGATCAATGCGCACCACACAAGTGAAAAGAAATTGCAATCAATGGATGGAAAGATAAAACGTTATGTGCCCAGTAGTAAAGGACAGCGTTTGGTCATAGCCCAAGCTGGTAGTACTCATAATGGCTTACTACAGAATGCTGGGCTCGTGTTCGTATCAAAGCATACAGACAATAGGGATTATCATAATGAGATGAATGGTAATGTATTTAGAGATTGGCTCGAGAATACAGTACTTCCATCCCTTGATAGACCGTCTTTTCTAATCATGGACAATGCATCATATCACAATGTTGTTGCCCAAGAAGACAAAATACCTACGGCATCGAGCACAAAGGAAGCAATAAAGATATGGCTCCGAAGGGAAAATATACCATTTCCAAAAACATATTTCAAACTACAGTTGTTGTCCCTTGTAAAACAGACGCAAAAAAGCAAGAAATTTCAAATTAACAAGTTGATAGAAGAGCATGGCCATAGGTGCTTGAGACTTCCGTCGTATCATTCTCATTTAAACCCTATAGAACTTGTGTGGGCTAAAATTAAAGGACAAGTGGCAGCTGCCAATACTACATTCAAATTGTCTGACGTCAAGATACTAACCCAGTCCGCGCTATTAGACGCATACCGTTATACAGACGGTGCAGAGAGCAGAACCCTGTCGCTGTCAATGCAGAAGTCAACGCGTACATCTATGAACACTCATATAGCCCCAAAGTGCTCATCTATACATATGGATCTGTTGTACAGCAGCACAGAAGTGCGTGGGCATTTACAGCCCATTCAGCGGGCCGAACCGTTCAAGAATCCAGTGGTGCCCACTCTATGACCTCGAGCAGCATGACGATGGAGGTGATGGCAGTTACACGGGCTTTTATATGGCTGGAATCATAGCATTATACCAACGTGTGTGTACTAAGTGACTCAATGCGCATGATTCAGAAGATCGAAGCTGGATCTGTACGTAGAAGGTGGAATGAGTCGCTGCGGAAGTCTGTTGTTCGTAAAGTCACCTTCATCTTCGTCCCGGGACATGCGGGAGTCGAGGGAAATGAACGAGCTGATAAACTGGCTGGCTCTGCACCCCCTGTAGATGGCCAGCCCATGGATCGTGCCGATGTTATTAACGTCCTTAAAGATATGGCGAGAACAGAGGACTTTGACGTCAGTGAATCCACATCGCTGTCCAGGATGAAAGACTTGGGAGAAAGAATTCGGCACGGCCAGATGCGAGAGGTACATCGGAAAAACAAGGCGCCTCGTCAACCAACACAGAACTGGCACTATTAGCCACCGTACGCTGATGCATATGCTGGGGGGAGGATCTGAGCACCTATGGACATGTCCGGAGTGCAATGAAGATACCCCAACTGATAACTGATAACTGAAGAAACAAGAAGGAAATGAAAAATAAGGTAAGAAATATATTCCTTCTACTTTCCTGTTAATTTACTAATTATTTACCCCGTGCCTCTGTAAATTCTCTGTCTTTACTAATATTACACATTGCACCCCTCTCGGGATTCTCCGTGGTGAAGTGGTCAAGCTGTCTGACTCGGGCTCAGAAGATTGTATGTTCGATTCCGGGCCGCGTCCTTCATTTCACGAGTGAATTTTTTCGGAGACTCCCGAGGGTCGTCGCTGGAGCTACGTAGTTCGTGTTTTGTGCGACGCTTTCCGCGCTGCGGAAAGAAACTGAGCCATATGGGATAAAAACCCGATGCAATGCAGCCGACCTTGTCGATTTTAAGCTAATTCTTTCATTGCACCCACTCTCATACGAATCCGGATACGCCTTTGTGTGTCAACAGAATTGACATGTCTCACATTACCGTAAAAATAACTTCGTTAGCGAGAAATCACTAGTTGTTTAGCAAAAGATCAAAGGAATGTCGCCGCTTTCAATGATTTAAGTTGTTTTTGGACCTTTCAAAGACATATTCCTTGGGTGGGGATAATATAAGACGGCTGGAAAAATTTCATAACGATGCAACAGACAGTTTTCAAAATAATTGATCGTGAATGAAGGCAACCAAATGTGGACATACTATAGTAAACACAATAGAAGATAACACTATCTTCTATTGTGTTTACTAGTGCTGTTAACTGGTCGAACTTTTGAGCTGTATCCACAATTCTGTCTGCATTCGATTTTAATTTTACTATCAATCTGGTTGCCTAAACTTTGCATCGATTGTTCAGTTGCGTGTGCGATAAGAGTAGATTGCCTTTGACTATCAATAACACGAAATTGGTTGACGATTTCTTGCATAGCACCTTGTAGTTGTACTGGCGTGGCAGCCTTCAATTGTTCAATTTTGGTTGTCATTTCTACAAGTTTTGCATCCATCTGATTTTCTTTCCTGTTTTGCCTTTCTAGAATATAATATTTTGCAATGTATCTAATCGCTCCCTCACTCGGTCCATTTTGTGGTGTTGACTGTCCATCTTGTCTAATCGCTCCAATAGTTGTTCAAGAATTGCGTTACTTTGAATATCCATCTTGCTCTGAAATACAATATACAATATTACACGAACAAGAAACACACTGCCGTTGATTAATCGAACAACTAACTAAATTACCGTAAACTGATTAGAGAACATGGATCATCTGTCAAAAACTGTCATTTACTGCCAATATAGTACCTTGCGGTGTATGGCAGAGGGGTCTTTGAACCTGAGGAATTAAGGCTAGTGCAGTCGCCGCGAACTGTGCAGGTTAAGATTTTCTTTTTGCCTCCGACAGAAAAAAATCCCACACCTTACCGAGGGATCGAACCCGGGTCTCCCGAAGGAACATGGATGACTGAAGAAATTTTACAACTAATGGAAACAAGAAGACACAACCACTATAATGCTGCCAGATATGAAGAAATTCACAGAAAAGTCAGAACATTATGTAAGGTGGGAAAAGAGGCATAGTTTGAAAAAAATTGCATAGAAATTGAAAAGCAACCAAACTAAAAGAATTCAGGTTCTACTACGCAAAAAATATGGAACAAAAGAAAAGAAGGGAAGTCCTTTGTGTTCTATATCACTTATTTTTTTTTTCTATTACTCCATTATTATATATTTATTGATTGTTTCTGATTTTGAATGTTTTCACCTGCGTATGGAGTCCTTTGTAAGGTATGTACTTTGTGTCTATGATTAGTATCTCTTCTTTTCGCAGGAGCTAAATATACCTAATTGTTCGCATTTCATATAATCAAAGAATACGCACATCAGCAGCTTGCCTAAAGATAAACTCTGGAAAAACTGTAATAGAAAAGGATCAGATTTTACATGTTTGGTCAGATTATGTAAAAAACCCGTTATGATGATAACAGAGACGAACAGTATAATATTCAAAATAATAATGAAGGACCATCAATTTTGAAGACGGAAGTTAAGAATGCTCTTAACCATATGAAATCAGGCAAGACCCCCGGTTCAGACAGCATCTCAACAGAAATGATTAATGCTTTAGAAGAATATGGAAAATATAAAGTTACCAGACTGCTGAATACAATATATGATACTGGAGATATACCTCATGATATATGTAATTCTGTATTTATTGCAATCCCAAAGAAATCAGGAGCCTTGGAATGTGATCAACATCGAACAATTAGTATAATGAGCCACATCACGAAGATGTTGCTAATGTAACAGAGTAGCCCCTGGGGAAAGAGGATACTGGCGGGAGAAGAATATTAGCAAGAACTGAAAAATAGGAAATGCGCGTACTTGCTTATTTGGGCCCGAAAGTACACCAAAGAGCAATTATGTAGAGAAATTGGGGTGATGACGAAAGATTGTCAACAACAACAACTTTGTTGTTGACAAGGGCAGTCTTGACTTGGCCGTCTACCAGCATAGACGTAGAAGTTCGATTTCAAGAATATGTTGGATAACATCTCGAAGATTAGGCTATTGTGCTATTGTAGAATTATAAGGCCGGTCTCTCTGGCTGTGGGGTTACAACACTTTCTCTCTGTAATCCCGTTTATCACGCAGAGTCTCGCAGCGGAGCGAGAACTGAGGTGGTTCGACCCCCGCTCGTGACTTGCGGATACTGAGCCGGCCGCTCAGAAAGCAATGGCAAACTACTGAGCGTAATCTTGCCAAGAGATCAACAGACAGCTGAAACATGCTGCTGTTGACAGCTAAGTCCTGTAAAAGGATACGCAAAACATTTAGAATTATAAGAGTGATTAGCAACGTTACATTTTGAAAATAGTGGGTGCTCCAATCTGCGATGATCTTGTCAGAATGAAATAAAGGAAGAAAAAGGAGCTCACGGAGTTTGTCTTATGTAAAATTTCCTATATTTGAGAGTTATGAAAAGTTGCGGAGTTTCAACGGCCTTTCCTATATAATATAAGATCAATTAACAAATACGAAACCCTTCTGCTAACATCTCACACACGCGAAGGAACCAGAGGGTGGAAGAAACGCCATCCTACGAGAGTGAACAGATACCACTGTCACGATCTACCGGCCTAAGACTTCCAAGGTAACTAAGAAAGGTCAAACGACAACGATGAAGACATGCAACATGACGTGTGCCCGCGCTGTTACACTAAGACTTATCATGCAAAGAGTTATTAAGAAAATACAACCGAAAATAGGAGAAGAACAATCTGGGTTTGTAGAAGGCAAGGGTACAGTAAATGCTGTGTATATATTGAGAACAGTAATTGAACGCTCTATAGATGTAAACAAAGATCTACACCTTTACTTTATTGACTACACAAAGGCTTTCGATAAAGTGAGATATGTCGATATGATAAGGATGCTTGAAGATCTACAAATTGATGGAAAAGACCTTAGACTTGTAAACAACATATTGGAAACAACAAGTGCCATAATAATTGATAATGATGTATGTCAATATCAGTCTATTAAGAGAGATGTGAGGCAGGGATGTGAAATGTCTCCAGATCTTTTTCCCTCTACGGCGAAAGCATCTTCAGAAATATAGAAGACACGAAAGGAATCATCATTGGGGGACGATACATCAATAACATTAGATATGCAGCTGATACAGTCTTAATTGCAGACAATGAACAGAACCTACAACATTTAATAGATGCGTTTGTTGCACACAGTGAACAACTAGGGTTAGAATTGAATTGTAAGAAGACATAGATTATGATCGTCACTGGGAAGAAGGACATACCACAATGTAATATACAAGTAAATGTGCAGATTCTTAAACAAGTGAATCGGGTTAGTTATCTTGGAACAGTCATAACATCAGATGGGAGATGCCTTGAAGAGATTAGAACAAGAATTACCATTGCGAAGGTAGCCTTTTGCAAGATGACAAACATACTGACCAATAAAATGATATCAATTTAAACGAGAAAAAGAGTGTTGAAGTTCTACATAGAACTTGTACTTTTGTATAGATGTGAAGCGTGGACAATGAGCAGTAGAGCTGAATAACAGCTGATGGCTGTGGAAATGTTTTATATGAGGAAAATGCACATAATACCATGGACAGACAGAAAAACTAATGAACAAGTCATTTAAGAGACAAATGAAGATCGTAAACTGATTAGAGATATTAGACATAGACAGTCAAAATGTTTTGGACATGTTATGAGAAGAAATGAATTGGAGAACTTGGTGACAACTGGCAAGATCCAAGGGAAGATACCAATGGGAAGACCGAGAAGTGCATCCATAGTCACGTTAATTTAATAAACCATACTTATCTAACATCAACGACCATTATCATACTTTCGTTCCACGAACACACAGTGGCATTATGTACGTCATGATTCACTCATCACACTATCGATGAGAGGGTCATGTCTATTAAACATTGAAAATATCATTCACTTGCCAGTTGTACGTCATGGTTCACTCATCACATCGTCAATGAGAGGGTCATGTCAGTCATACATTTTACGTATCATTCACTTATCATTCATGCATCATGGAAGTGATACTAGTACAGTAGGATATAAGTTTTACAATGTCAATACATGACAACAGAGATTGTTGTTTGGTATGGCAGAGATAATTTTAATTACAAAACACAATCAAATGATACATACACGATTTCATTTCATAACAACAAACACACAGAACATTACAGACTAAACATAAATGCATATATGCAAAGATTGAATAGCATGACTGGATGAGAGTATTCTAAATTTGCATATAATATGATTTCCAATTTATTTCAGGTGTAGATAATATTACGATAATTATTCGATAATTATTATGTTGTTATTATGAATTATGTTTGAATTTCTAATATTTCAGTTTGTAGGATTAATGGTTGATACGTACAAATGTTCCTGGTACTCTTATTGTGGTTAACACTGTGAATATTTATCCTCATACGTATTATTGGGGAGGCAAACTAAATGTACATACCCAATAGCAAGGCTAAAGCTGAGACACAGATCAAAACCACACACAATCATATTTATAAAGAAGAAGACTATGCTACATTTATTGTTGTCGCATTGTTTATTATTACATGACGCATTGAGTATGTCAATATGATAAAACAGTGTTATTATTACTGTGTAATTTGATCTTGCTGTAACAGTTAAGTAAATAGAATTACGTGAATAGGCATACGCAACAATGATTTTTCAGAACAAGTCGATAAATTAAAATAAAGGACAAAGCAGGATAATAACTTATAGTCTCACACATAGAATGGAAGAAAATAGAAATGCCATGATGACTCATACAATTCTACAGCTACGAAGGCAGCAAACCTCACCTATCAAATATAACAAGCTAGTAAAGGTCAAACGGTAACCGATAATGTCAACAGAGTAAGTTGAAAGAAAAGTCATATGAGTATATATACATGACACAGGTCAAACTCCAATACTAATACAGAGGGAATGGTACCATTTAATCACACACGTCCCCTCGATCGGGTTTTCTAGCTTTGGTTGGGGATGCTTGTCTTTATTGGCAAATGAGGGACTACTATGTGGAGGCCGCGGGACCTTATGAAACTCATAGATTAGTTAGCACAGTCCTCCCATATGCTGATCAGTTATCAGTTATCAGTTATCAGTTGGGGTATCTTCGTTGCACTCCGGACATGTCCATAGGTGCTCAGATCCTCCCCCCAGCATATTCATCAGCGTCCGGTGGCTAATAGTGCCAGTTCTGTGTTGGTTGACGAGGCGCTTTGTTTTCCCGATGTACCTCTCGCGTCTGGCTGTGCCGATTCTTACTCCCAGGTCTTTCATCCTGGACAGCGATGTGGAATCACTGACGTCAAAGTCCTCTGTTCTCGCCATATCTTTAAGGACGTTAATAACATCGGCACGATCCATGGGCTGGCCATCTACAGGGGGTGCAGAGCCAGCCAGTTTGTCAGCTCGTTCATTTCCCTCGACTCCCGCATGTCCCGGGACGAAGATGAAGGTGACTTTACGGACAACAGACTTCCGCAGAGATTCAGTCCACTGTCTACGTACAGATCCAGCTTCGACCTTCTGAATCATGCTCATTGAATCACTTAGTACACACACGTTGGTATAATGCTATGATTCCAGCAATATGAAAGCCTGTGTAACTGCCATCACCTCCATCGTCATGCTGCTCGTGGTCATAGAGTGGGCACCACTGGATTCTTGAACGGTTCGGCCCGCTGAACGGGCTGTAAATGCCCACGCATTTCTCTGCTGCTTTATCACAAATCCATCTGTATAGATGAGCACTTCGGGGCTATCTGAGTGTTCATAGATGAGCGCGTTAACCTCTGCATTGACAGCGGCAGGGTTCTGCTCTCTGCACCGTCTGTCGAGTGTGATAATGCAGGAGAAAGTGCACTTAAAAGCTGGAGGCACCGGCACCCATTCCTTGACGGGTTGATACTGGTAAGACGACATCTTCCGCCCGACCCATCCATGATTTGCCCCTCTTTAGCCTGTCATCCTTTTCTCTGAATATAGCGTCATACAGAGGGTGCTGCTCATCTGCACTCATTTTTAAGTATGCACGAGCTCTCCAGATCTTGATCCTGTGTTCCATTGTCGGGAAGTCAAGGGGGTATCTCATTGCTACACAGCTGGTGTCTCTCGTGCAGCCCAAAATGATGCGCATGGCTTCGTTTTGTACCTTTTCAAGTCTTCCAATCTTTGTAGGGATGACAGTGAGGATGGCCAGGGCATACTCGATGCGTGAAAGCACAAGTCCTTGGAACAGAAGTATTAGCAGTCTTTGCTCGATATTGGCAGTCGCCGTGACTCTCATTGCTGACAAACCTTTTCGAGCCTTCATTATGACATAATCGACATGATCTCTGAAGGACAGGCTACGATCAAACCTCGCGCCAAGATATGTCATTGACTGGGTTCTACTCAAACTGCTCCCATCCATTCTTACTGCCGGCAGGTCTGTTTTCACAATATGGTTGTTTAGTCAGAACCATGTAACCGTTGCCTTTGCAGGGTTGACAAGGGCATCGGCATCAGCACACCATGAGGAAATTCGACCTAGTTCGCCCTGCATATCATTGGCAACCGCCTGTCTATCTCGACCCTGTCGATACACGAGGATGTCGTCAACGAATGACAGAGTCCTACCCCTCCCGTTCAACTGTTGTTCAGTGATCGGCACCGTATACACGTTGAATAGTACTGGTGACAGTGGTGAACCCTGCGGCAATCCTGGACATATCGTTATCGGCTCAGAAGACCAACTCCCGCATCTTAGCACCACCTTCTATTGGAGCAGAACTGCAGCTATCCATCGTACAAGGTGAGGGTGCCCTTTCAGTCTGAGGAGGGTTTGCATCAAGTGCTCGAAAGATACTCTGTTATATGCGTCCTCTAAGTCTATGGCGGCCGCATATGTCTCTTCTCTGACCTGAAATCCTTCGTAAACATCTTGAGCAAAGGCCGCCGCATTCAGCCATGACTCTTTGTTGCGTCTGTATCCTCCAAGTGTGGGCAGGAAGCAGCCGAGCTGTTCCAAGCCACAAGCAGATCTGTGTGCTACAATTTTCTCCAGTAGCTTGTCAACAGTATTCTGCATCGTAATGATTCTGTAGCTGCACTGGTGTCATTATTCTTAATGCCTGCACTTGCAGGGCATCACTGTTCCAGGAAGACATATCGATCTCAGACACTAGTATGTTGTCGCGGACCAGAATGGCCTGTCCGAGGTGCCGACTGTTAAAGAATCCCTGAAATCCCGCGACATTGGCTGTTCCGTCGCCGAGCTGTGTTTCTTGTAAGACTACAATATCGTTTCCGTACAGTAGTTTGCTGGTGCTGATGCTGGTGCTACACGACGTCTATCGGGGGTGTAAATAGAAGTGCGTGCCCGTAATATAATAATAGTAGTTTTTAATGAGATTTTGTGTGTGATTAATAGGAGACCATACCATCATATTGGCACAGTTATAATTATGTGGAAATATGTTTATATACATGTAATATATAAAGAGATGACTCAGTAATTTTAAACTGCTACATGTCAGGTTATAAAAAAACCGACCAGATTTTTAAAATGGTTACACCATTTTTAACAAAGGGGGGGGGGGTGGCTACTGCCACTTAGCACTTTAGAATGAGATACATAATTATAAGGGAGAAAGAAACCAAAGAGTTAATCTCAAAGTAGCAAGCGGCAAACATCGCAAACTGACGTCACGATGTGAAAAACGTCACGGCGTGATACACTAGCAACTAGGGAGAGAATGATGTTTGAGCAGACAACAAGGACGGGCGGCGTAATATTCTCCGAGACGAATTATCAACTTGAATCGATTTGGAAGATTGAATTAGTAACAGGAAATCTTCGTTCATAGAGGATCCAAGATCAAGGCATGCTTCACAATTGGGACAGACGAATCGCCATTGATATTAAACCAGAATTCGACGGAATGGCTCAGGGTAGCAAATGTCAACAACCACTGTAAGTCGGTATAGTTATGTTAATCGGCAACGATACAATTTGAAGTAACTCTGAGCGGCTGAATCATTTATCTGGGAATTCAATTATATATATATATATATATATATATATATATATATATATATATATATATATATATATATATATATATATATATATATATATATATATATCATTCATCATATCATTGGCACCTTGCCGTCTTGACAGACGATAGTTTGTGCTTTAAAAAGGCATAATAACTTTTAACTATGGCGGTAGCGAGTGTGACTGATAAGGCCAATTTGCGCTGTAAATGTCCGTTCACAGTGGGTGCATGTGAACACGTGGTCATTTCCACCATCATGCACCATCTTACGTCTCAAACGCTTGGTGTGTGACTTTTCTGCAATAATTTTCTCCTTTGACTTTATTCCATTTCTGATATTTGCCCTCCATGCAACACGTTCAGCGGCGACTTGCTCCCAATGTGCATTATCAATGCCTGTATCAATCATGTCCCGCTTACACACATCTTTGTATCGTAGTAGAGGCCGACCCTGAGATCTCTTACCCATCTGTAATTCACCAAAAAAGATATCCTTTGGTATTCTACCATCATCCATCCTCCTAAGATGTCCTATCCATCTAAGTCTACGATATATATATATATATATATATATATATATATATATATATATATATATATATATATATATATATATATATATATATAATGAGCATTGTGCGTTTTGCCTATTTACGTCACACCGACCCTCCCAGCAGCATGGGACCGGTGTATATTAATATTTGAGGACGCTACAAGCCATTTTATATCAATAAACATTGCCTTCCCAGAAAATTTCGGCCTGCCTTCAATCAATATATATTCATTAACGTTGCTCCAGTAGTTCTGCTGGACGGTTGTTCTTGGCGGCGAGCTGGAATAATATTCAACATCTATGCGGCAGAGACATTCCACTGCCGGAACACAACAAACTAAAAGAAAATACACATTTTGCCTAACGGGCAAAATGAAGGGACACCATCTTGCCCAATCGTGATGACGTCATTTTTACCAGAGATGAATCTGCTCCCTTTTAGGTTGACAGCAGCCGTGCGACTGACTCAAACTAAGCAACCCGTTGAGTTTCGGATTCCACTCAACACTCTAACTTCTAGTGCTTCACGGAGGAGGCCATTTTCCCGTGATACACCTGTTGAGTTATGTCCTCCATGATTGGGGACATTTCGTTAACTCAACCGATCATTCACTCGATTGTTCGAGAAACATCTCGAAGAGACGAATTTATACGGGTTCTACAGATTCTAAATACGGGAAACAACTCTGTTAAACCCGGCCGATGTAAGGGATTCCCCAAGGTGAAGACACGTGTATTGGGTGATCCTGTTACAATTACATTGTGGTGTTTCGTTCTTCCTAGTTACGACTATATTCTGTGTCTTCTTACAGTTTAATTCTAACCCTCGTTGCTCACTGTTTGCAACAACCGCATGGACTAAATTTTGCAGATCTTGCTCATTGTCTGCAATAAATACTGTATCATCTGCACATATAATGTTATTAATGTTTCTTTCTCCAATGATGATTCCTTTCATAATTTGTACATTTCCGAAAATAGTTTCACAATACAGGAAAGAAAGACCTTGACGCTTTATACATCCCTGTCTCACACCTCTCTTACAAGACTGATATTGACCTACTTCATTATCAATCCTTATGGCAGCTTGTTGTTTCCAATATATGTTTTTTTAAATAATGTCATTCCCATCACTTTGTATATCTGCAAGCATCTCTATCATGTAGGCCACTAGACTCAGGTGGACTCAGTCGAGAGAGTGAGGTCGACTAATTGCGCAACTCGTCTTCACTTTAATCCAATTCATCGCGCAAGTCATTCTTCATTAATAACACAGTGCCGAATATCAAACTGAATGGTCATAGACTAAGTGTTGTGGACAAATTCACCTATCTTTGCAGCACTGTGTCACAAGCCGCCACAATTGACGACGAAGTGAATGCAAGAATCTTCAAGGCCGGCGCGGCCTTTGGCAGACTGTACACGAATGTATGGGATAGAAATAGAATAAACCTGCAAACAAAGCTGAAAATCTACAAAACAGTCGTTTTTTCCACACTGCTATATGTTTGTGAAACCTGGGCTGTTTATCAGCGACACGCTAGGAAATTAAACCACTTCCACACAGTCTGCCTTAGGAAGCTATTGAAGATTAAATGGCAAGACAAGATATCAAGCACTGAGGTCCCAGAAAAAGCGTCCATGCCCAGTATCCTCTCTCTACTCATCAAGAATCAGATTCGCTGGGCTGGTCACCTGACTTGCATGCCAGATCACAGGCTCCCTAAACGTTTTTTTTAACGGCGAGCTGTGTTGTGGTAAACGCTCCCAATGTGGCCAGAGGAAACGCTGTAAAGACTCTCTGAATATCTCATTAAAAGCTTTTGGAATTCATCATGATACTTGGGAGATTGCTGCCAAATACCGAAATTCGTGGCGTACATCATTACGCAAGGGTGCAGTCACTTGTGGAGCAACCAAGACGGAAAGAGTTGTGAAGAAAAGGCTGGAAAGAAAAACCACTGCAGGATATCCTCCTCCTGGAACGTCAGCATTCTTTGCCTAAAATATGCCTTATCAGCAATCTTAGAACTCACGGCTCCTTACTTTCAACCCCACCGAATTAAATGAATGGTCATCATCATTCTTGTTGGGCAAACAACAACATTCTATCGAGTAGACATGTCTTACTTTATCGAAAGTCTTTGTATAGTCAATAAAGCAAAGATGTAGATTTTTTGTTACTTCTATAAAACGTTCAATTACTGTTCTCAGCATATAAATAGCATTTATCGTACTCTTGCCTTCTACAAACCCAGATTGTTCTTATCCTATTTCAGGTTGTATTTTCTTCTCATCTGTTTGCATAATAACATTTAGCAAAATCTTCGTGATGTAACTCATTACACTAATGGTACGATGCTGATCACATTCAAAGGCTCCTGATTTCTTTGGAATAAATACAGAATTACATAAATCAGGAGGAATAACTCCAGTATCGTATATTGTGTTTAGCAGTCTGGTGACTTGATCTATTCCATATTCTCTTAAAGCAATAATCATTTCTGTTGTGATGTTGTCTGAATCAGGGGTCTTGCCTGTTTTTATATGGTTAACATTCCGAACCTCCATCTTCAAAATTGACGTTCCTTTATTATTATTTCGAACATCATACTTTTCTCTGTTATCATCATAAAGATTTTTCACATAATCTGACCATACATGTAAAATTTGATCTTTTTCTATTATGGTTTATACATCTTTTGTTTTTAGGCAGCCTGTTGGTGTACGTGTTCTTATATTAGTAAGTTCCTGAATTCTTTTGTACATTAATGTGGTATTTTTACTGTTGTGTTGTTTTTAAATTTCTATGCAATTTTTATCAAGCCATGCTTCTTTTGCCTCCTTACATAGTGTTCTGACTGTTCTGTGATTTTCTTCATATTTGGCAGGTTTACTTTTGTTGTGTCATCTTGTTTCCAAGAGTTGTAAAATTTCTTCAGTCATCCATTCTTCTGTTTCTGCAGCCAAACTGATTGAATTCTTCAACATTTCACATTAATCATCTACATCTTGAAATAGGATCTCTAGATCAGACAACATATCAATTCTATTTTTTACTTCTATGTTAAAATTGTCTTTTACTTCCTTGTCATTTTTCAATGAACACAGATCATATCTAATGTTTCCTGTTGTATACTTGGCATTCTTTCATTTTACCTTCAATGTGCTTGTAATCAATCTGTGATCAATGTAACAGTCTGCATTGGTTACTGTTTTGGCGATTGTTAACGCATTTCGAAACCTTCTACTAATCAGACTGTAATCTGACTGGATGTTAATCCTGCTGTCTGGACTCTTACATGTCCATAATCTTCTAGGATGCTGTTTAAACCAGGTGTTTCCTACAACCATTTCTTGTTATTTTTCCCTTTCCTCTTTCATTTCGCTTTCCCAAATCATGGTTGCCTATTGTGCATCCATCGCCTTGATTTCCTACCTTTGCATTGAAGCCACCCATTGTGATATTTAGTTTTGAATTTTTACATTTTTTTTTCAAAGCATACTCCATGTCATTATAAACTTCCTCTATACTATCTTCACTGCAATCTCTTGTTGGGGCATATATTTTAATGACGGTTATGTTAAAAGGACTGCCGATTAATTTTACAAATAGTATCCTGTCTGACACAGCCCAATTTCCTTGAACATATTTTGATGCTTGCCGATCCAAGATAATTCCTACACCTCTTTGCCCCTTTTCTCCCCCAGAATAAATCATCTTAAATTCCTCCTCTGTCATAATAACTGCTCCTTTCCATCTCGTCTCGCGCATTAATAATATATTAATCTAATACCTTTCCATTTCTTGTTTGATGTTATTTAATTTTTGTCGTCGCTTAACGTCCGAACATTCCATGTTGCTAATTTCACTGTCTTTATCCTTTTCTTGTGATGATCTGTACTTAGGCGAATCATTATAAACTAGGCAACTTTAAAGAAGGTAGTTTGCCGTTGCTTTTCTTCCTGGCAGTGACCATATTGACCGGTGACCGCAGTCATTGTCTCGATAAAGAGATCGTCTGGTTACCGTCGCGAAACTTGAGACCATAACCAACAGCTATCTGTGGTCTGCACTCAAAATTCATCCTCTACCTGCCTTCCGTGGTTTCTCGTGAACAACTTCCGAAAACGAATATGAAATAACAGGACATCTTCCCCAGATAAACACCAAATTTGTGCTCTCTGTACAAAACACCGCTACGTGTCGCCATCTTATCGGAAGTAAAGTGTGAAAATGCACAGCAGTTTTATTGTTCTTGTATAAGTGCTATTTTGATAAAGACTATGAGTTGCCTGGTCGTATCAATGTTGTTTGTGAAGATTCAAAGTGCAGTGACAGTTCTGGTGTGCATCAAGATAATTATAACATTAGCTGACCGATGGTATCAGTTAATAGCAGGATGAAACAATACTATGTGGTTGCAAGAACTATACAACCACTATCCACAAGAATATGTAAGGAGTCCATAAGCCTATGTAAATAGCCAGACAGTATGTACTGAAGTAGGGTACTGTGACGAAATGATTAAAACGCGCGCCTCCGCTCCGAAGGTTTTGGGTTCGACTCCGGACTTCGCCTTTCGGTTCTCGAGAGCAATTTTCTCGGAAACTCCTGTGGGTCGTCGCTGCAGCTACGTAATTCGAGACTGGTAGGACGATTTTGGCAGGCCGCTCTGTGAAAAACAAACAAACAAACATAGAAAAAAAACAAAACAAAGAACCTTATGAGATAAAATCCGGTGACATTAAGTGGACCCTCTCGCCTTTAAAATGTACCCCCACCTCCCATTTAATAGACTTTAATTTAGACTGAGTCAGGTCGTAGTTAGATATGACTGAGCTACCGTATGACAGTAGACGGTACTACCTGCTTTCTGTCAGCGCCGAATGTTGGGCGGCGCCTACCAAACCCGACACCCCACATTGTGCCAATGGCTTCGGGCGGAAGAGCGCAATTGGGAGGGTACTAGCCTTATCCTGGTGCGAGGAAATGAAACCCAAAGACAAAATAAGTCATGGCAGGGCAGACCAGGCCCTAAGCCTTGGTTGGCAGCTGGTCTAGGATCGAAGCTCCGACAGGCGGACAGTTAGAGCATTGCTTTGCTGATCCGGCAGCTTCTGCAGCTTGTCTTGTTCCAGATGTATAGGTGTTAACTTTCCTCTGGAGTGAACTAGGCAGGCCGAGAGAGGGATCATGCTGCATGGGCAACACATGGTTTCTTTATTTTAGCCCAGGCTTTGTGCTATGGAGAGGCAATAACTCCATCCCTGGTCTTAACCGGTCTCGGAATCAAAGCGAAAGGCAACTGTTACGGGTTATAAGTCCTTGTCAGTTGGCGTAGACATGGGGCGCCACGCGTTGCCTCTGACGGTGGGAGACACCTACAGGTGTCACTAATCAGCTACCGCCCGCCTCAAGCTGGGCAGCCCCCGGCCAATTGGGTGCTGATCCGCCACAGCCTGCCTGCTTCAATGGGTGCTTGGAGCTAGGACAAAATCTGAATCGCAGGCTGTAAAACCAATGCACCAGGTACTAATAAAAAGAATAATAGAAACCTCAAGCTACGGCTTGCAACCTGGAACGTGAGAACCATGTGTCCAGGATTTTCAACTGACTTGACAAATATTGACGATGTGAGAAAAACGGCTGTGATTGATGCTGAACTCAATCGTCTTAACATTGATATTGCTGGCCTGCAGGAGACTCGCCTCGCTGAGGAAGGGTCACTCAGGGAAATCAATTACACCTTTTTTTGGAAGGGAAGAGGGCAGGCAGAAAAAAGGCAACATGCTGTGGGCTTTGCAGTGAACAATTAGATAATGGGAATGATTGAAATTCCAGCTGGGGGTAATGAAAGACTATTATCTCTGCGCTTGACAACCTCTTGTGGTTTTGCCACCAGTATCACTGCATATGCACCGACACTCACTTCCTCTGATGATATGAAGGATACGTTCTATGAGCAGCTAGACTCTGCGATCAAGGCAGTTCCAAAATCCGACTACATTTATATGCTCGGTGATTTCAATGCTCGTGTGGGCAAGGACTCGAGTTCATGGCCAGTGTGCCTTGGAAAATACAACATCGGTCGCATGAATGATAATGGACAAAGGCTGCTGGAGCATTGCACTAGAAATGACCTATGTATTACAAACTCCTTTTTTAAAACAAAAGAGATGCATAAGGTCACATGGAAACATCCAAGCTCCGGCCATTGGCATCAGCTGGACTTCATTATCACACGGAGACAACATCTGAACCATACATCATTAACTCGAAGTTACCACAGTGCTGACTGTGATACAGATCATTCTTTGGTTGTTGCAAGGGTAAGACTGAGACCAAAGAGAATCTACACAGCTAAACACAAGTCTAGCCCCAGGATTAATATTATTAACACTCACGATCCTGGAAAGTGCTTTGAATTTCAACAGCAACTTGAGGACGCTTTCAATGATACATCAGAAAATTGTATAGTAAATGATAAATGGAGTAAACTTAAGGAAACTATTTATAAAACAGCGGTAGGGGTTTACGGCACTGTGGATCCTAAGAGGCAGGACTGGTTTGTGGCAAACAGCCAGATACTGCAGCCCTTGATTGATAAAAAGAAGATAGCTCTCTTAAGAAACACGGAAAGACCAACGCGTAACACTCTGAGTGAGCTGAAGCAAGCGAGGAAGGATGTACACAAGGCTGCCAGGCAGTGTACAAATGACTATTGGATCAAGTTATGTGAGTCCATTCAAATCGCAAGTGATAAGGGAAACATCAGAAGCATGTATGAAGGGATAAAGAAAGCCTGTGGTCCAATGATCAAAAGAAGTGCACCGCTGAAAACCTTGACTGGAGAAATCATCACTGATAAGAAACAGCAGATGGATAGATGGGTCGAGCACTATTTAGAGCTTTACTCAAGTGAGACCAAGCTGGCGGATGATGCCCTCAACGCCATAGAGGCCTTGCCAACTCTTGACCACCTGGACACACTTCCCACTATAGCAGAAGTTAAGTGTGCTATAAATGAGCTTGCATCTGGCAAGGCTCCAGGTAAGGATGGGATTCCAATAGAGGTGATCAGGAGTGGGCAAGACACCCTCGCTCTACAGATCCACCAGCTAATAGAGCTATGCTGGCGAGAAGGACAAGTCCCACAGGATTTCAAATATTCAAACATCATAACGCTGTACAAGAACAAGGGAGATCGGAGCGACTGCAACAATTATAGGGGTATCTCACTTCTGTGTATTGTTGGGAAAGTATTTGCCAGAATTGTCCTGCGCAGACTTCAAGTCCTGGGAGATCAAGTCTACCCCGAATCGCAGTGCGGCTTCCGTCAGAACCGGTCTACCATTGATATGATATTCTCATTGCGACAGATGCAAGAAAAATGCCGGGAACAAAATCAGCCACTGTTTATTGCCTTCATCGACCTCACAAAGGCATTCGATTTGGTCAGTCGTGAGGGTCTGTTCAAAGCACTAAAGAAGATTGGCTGTCCACCAACTCTTCTGTCCATTGTGGAATCATTCCACACAGGCATGAAGGGTATAATCAAGTTTGATGGCTCATCTTCAGAAGAGTTTGAAATCAAGATTGGAGTTAAGCAAGGTTGTGTACTATCCCCCACCCTCTTTGGGATATACTTTTCACTTCTACTGAAATATGCCTTTCGTGATCAGGATGACGGTATATACATTCACTCACGCTCAGATGGTGGCCTCTATAATGCTCAGAGATTGAAGGCCAAGACCAAAATTAGCAATGTACTAATCAGACATTTGCTTTGTGCGGATGATGCTGCGATTACGACCCACTCTGAGGAAGAATTACAACATCTACTATCTGCATTCTCCAATGCTTGTTCTGAATTTGGTTTAACAATTAACAAAAAGGAGACACAGATTATGTCACAAGGTGCACATGGTGTACCATCAATCTTTATTGACGACGCCGAACTGGAGATAGTAGACCATTTTACATATCTAGGATCAGAGGTAAATAGCAAATTATCCCTCGATCAGGAAATCAACATCAGGATTGGCAAGGCGGCAACAACAATGAACATGTTAGCAAAAAGAGTCTGGGAGAACAGGAAGCTTACTGCCAAAACAAAAGTCCTCGTCTACCAAGACTGTGTCCTTAGTACTCTTCTTTATGGCAGTGAAACCTGGACAACTTACTCACGCCAAGAGAAACGTTTAAACAGCTTTCATATGCGGTGTCTGCGAAGAATACTTGGTATTAAGTGGCAAGACAAAATCACAAATACTGAAGTATTGGAAAGATCAGGTAGTGTTACGGTGTATTCCATGCTCAGTCTTCGTAGACTTAGATGGATAGGACACGTTAGGAGGATGGATGATGGTAGAATACCAAAGGACATCTTTTTTGGTGAATTACAGACGGGTAGGAGATCTCAGGGTCGGCCTCTACTACGATACAAAGATGTGTGCAAGCGGGACATGATTGATACAGGCATTGATAATGCACAATGGGAGCATGTCGCCGCTGAACGTGTAGCATGGAGGGCAACTATCAGAAATGGAATAAAGACAAAGGAGAAAATGATTGCAGATAAAGCACACACAGAGCGTGAGAGACGTAAGATGGTGCAAAATGGTGGAAATGACCATGTTTTCACATGCACCTACTGTGGGCAAACATTTGCAGCAAGAATTGGCCTTACCAGCCACACTCGCCACCGCCATGGATCGTAGTTATTGCCATATGACAGTTATTAAGCCTTTTTGAAGCACAATGTACCAAACTATCGTCTGTCAAGACGGAAAGGTGCCAATGTAATGTAATATATATATATATATATATATATATATATATATATATATATATATATATATATATATATATATATATATATATATATATATATATATATACACACACACACACACACAATCACAGTCAGGCATCACAAATACATAGACACATATTAAATGGGAGGTGGGGGTACATTTTAAAGGCGAGAGGGTCCACTTAATGTCACCGGATTTTATCTCATAAGGTTCTTTTTTTTTTTTTTTTTCTATGTTTGTTTGTTTGTTTTTCACAGAGCGGCCTGCCAAAATCGTCCTACCAGTCTCGAATTACGTAGCTGCAGCGACGACCCACAGGAGTTTCCGAGAAAATTGCTCTCGAGAACCGAAAGGCGAAGTCCGGAGTCGAACCCAAAACCTTCGGAGCGGAGACGCGCGTTTTAATCATTTCGTCACAGTACCCTACTCCAGTACATACTGTCTGGCTATTTACATAGGCTTATGGACTCCTTACATATTCTTGTGGATAGTGGTTGTATAGTTCTTGCAACCACATAGTATTGTTTCATCCTGCTATTAACTGATACCATCGGTCAGCTAATGTTATAATTATCTTGATGCACACCAGAACTGTCACTGCACTTTGAATCTTCACAAACAACATTGATACGACCAAGCAACTCATAGTCTTTATCAAAATAGCACTTATACAAGAACAATAAAACTGCTGTGCATTTTCACACTTTACTTCCGATAAGATGGCGACGACGTAACGGTGTTTTGTACAGAGGGCACAAATTTGGTGTTTATCTGGGGAAGATGTGCTGTTATTTCATATTCGTTTTCGGAAGTTGTTCACGGGAAACCACGGAAGGCAGGTAGAGGATGAATTTTGAGGGCAGACCACAGATAGCTGTTGGTTATGGTCTCAAGTTTCGCGACGGTAACCAGGCGATCTCTTTATCGAGACAATGACTGCGGTCACCGGTCAATATGGTCACTGCCAGGAAGAAAAGCAACGGCAAACTACCTTCTTTAAAGTTGCCTAGTTTATAATGATTCGCCTAAGTACAGATCATCACAAGAAAAGGATAAAGACAGTGAAATTAGCAACATGGAATGTTCGGACGTTAAGCGACGACAAAAATTAAATAACATCAAACAAGAAATGGAAAGGTATTAGATTAATATATTATTAATGCGCGAGAAGAGATGGAAAGGAGCAGTTATTATGACAGAGGAGGAATTTAAGATGATTTATTCTGGGGGAGAAAAGGGGCAAAGAGGTGTAGGAATTATCTTGGATCGGCAAGCATCAAAATATGTTCAAGGAAATTGGGCTGTGTCAGACAGGATACTATTTGTAAAATTAATCGGCAGTCCTTTTAACATAACCGTCATTAAAATATATGCCCCAACAAGAGATTACAGTGAAGATAGTATAGAGGAAGTTTATAATGACATGGAGTATGCTTTGAAAAAAAAATGTAAAAATTCAAAACTAAATTCACAATGATTCCAATATATCACAAAATATCACAATATCTTCAATGCAAAGGTAGGAAATCAAGGCGATGGATGCACAATAGGCAACCATGATTTGGGAAAGCGAAATGAAAGAGGAATGGGAAAAATAACAGGAAAAGGTTGTAGGAAACACCTGGTTTAAACAGCATCCTAGAAGATTATGGACATGTAGGAGTCCAGACAGCAGGATTAACATCCAGTCAGATTACAGTCTGATTAGTAGAAGGTTTCGAAATGCGTTAACAATCGCCAAAACAGTAACCAATGCAGACTGTTACATTGATCACAGATTGATTACAAGCACATTGAAGGTAAAATGAAAGAATGAAGCCGGAGAGAACTTTTCTCAATACGTAGAAAGACTGAAATCCTACCTAAACAAATGGCGTATCATGTCTAGATTTGAGGAAACCTACCAAGATCTAGAAGAAATGTTTCTAATAGATCAACTCAAACAGAAAATGTCTCAGGACATGAGAGCATTTTTAACACAAAATGGAGCTGAGAGATTGGAGTCGATCATTACTTTGGCAGAGAGATATGAAAAGTCGCAGAAAGAGGTGGGAGGTAATCAACGAACTACCAACAATCTTCCTCGCGAATTCCCTCAGAAGACCAAAGATAAGGGAGAACCAAAATTCAGCAACCCAAATTGATATATAATGGATCAAATAAGACCACTACAACTCAGAACCAGCAGGTCAAGTGGGAGAAGAAGCTGTACTGCAACCATTGTAAAACTCATACTCATAACACAAAGGATTGCACAAAGAAGCATCATCCTCTTACTACAGCCTGTGCAGTAAAACCTAAAGCAGCGAGAAGGAACCGGAATGTTCGTTTCAGTATGGACATGCAACGGAAAACCAAGTCAAAACTGCCAGTCATAGAATCTGTCAACCTGAATGGATGGACAGTGGAATGTCTCTATGATACAGGCTTATTTTTCGACACAAATGTACAAGCCTCACTGTTAAACCCAGAGCAAGTTACAGATGAAACCGTCGAAATATTGGGATTTCTGAAAAGTTCCGTGCATATGACACTTCCTGTTGCCAAGGTCAGCATAACTTCACACTATTTTACGGGAGAAATCAGAGCAGCGGTCATGAAAGACCCAATCTACCTTGTCATGCTCGGATGTCGCTACGTCTTATTTGGCGAGCCAGTACAGCCAATTATAGCATCAGTGGTGACTACGCGCCAATAGGCCAAGGAAACTCCAACGACCACGACTCCAGCAAATCTTCAACCAGAAGATTTAAAACAAGTCCAAGCAACAGATAGTTCACTTGGGACGTGCTTCCGTAAGTTGCCAAAATCACATACACCTAGTAGGAAAGGTGATTTCTACATGAATAACGGAATTCTTCACAGGAAGGCGGGAAATTTAGGACAAGTGTACTCACAACCTGTTGTCCCAACTACTTACCAAACACAAATACTTGATATGGGACATAGTATGCCGTTTAGCGGACATATGGGAATCAATGCAACCATGCAACGAATCTCAACTTACTACTACTGACCGGGAATTAACATGGGCATCCAACGATACTTCAAGTCATGTCCAGATGTCAGAAAGTAGCCCCAAAGCCCTGGACACCACCAGCGACATTGGGGGAAATACCCATCACTAGAGATTTTAACAAGAAATCAAAGGATCGAGAGTTAGAGGTGGGAGAAAGAGTGTTAGTACTTCTTCCCACGAGTCAAAACCAGTTTCAGATCGGTTGAAGAGGACCTTATGTAGTGAAGGAGAAAAGTTCCAGAACAAACTACAGGATCTCTATAAAGGGGAAAGAGCAAATCTTTCATCTCAAACTGTTACAAAAGTACAACGAGAGATCCGCCACCGAGACAGCACATTTGATAGCAATGGCCTTACCAACAGAAGTTGAACATGGAAACTCTAGGGGAGTTGAGTACCCTCTGCAGTTCAAAAAGACTCATCGAGATGTAGACATTAGTTCAACATTAACGACGGATCAGCAGCAGCAGATTCGAGAGTGCTTAGAGAATTATGCAGAGATACTAACAGACAAGCTAGGACTGACAGATCTAGTAGAATTCAACATGAAGTTGAAGGATCCAACACCTGTGCGAGTCAAAGACGTACCTGTTCCATACCCAAAGCCAAAACTCTAACTGATCAAGCCCAACAACTGATTTTAGGAAGGATTAATGTAGGAGCAGACTTTCTCAGCAGACATCCTATTGAAGATTCTGTACAAGAATCGGGGGAGGAAAGAAATAATGGGAGTATGAAAGTGGGAGTAGAAAGGATTAGAGGAAATATAAGCTTGTTACGATTGCTCAAAGCTACTGTTCTTCAGGCGAACAACAGTCTGAGAGGGGAGCCATGTGATATACTTTATTTCACAAGCGTAACGTGCGATAAATATGTCCCGTCGACAATTAAAGTTGACACCGCAAGAGCGTTGTTTTGTTCCACAATTGTACAATCCAAGATTTACTATACCTCATTGTCGGCGTAAAACCCGAACTCGGAAAAAGCTGAGATATCAACAGCTACAACCGGTTTCCGGGCCTTATTGTACAAACGCAAACCACAACTCGTCACAAACCAAGAGAAAGGCGACTGTGCATGCGGGAAATGATAGCTTCTCAACTCGCTACGACACACTAGAAAAGTAAAGTCTAGAGAGAATAGAAGGACGAAAACCAGCAGACAGTAGTTGGAATCAACCAACTGAGGGACATCATTGTGTTGTCAACTGTTGACATGTGTTGTGAAGCCGTCCCGTTCGGATGAAGGTGAATATGATATTTATTTTAAATCTTAGATTAGTTGTGAGTCTTTTCCCCAGAAGAAGAGTTGGTAAGTCGACTTGTTGAACCCATGTGGTGAGTTCTTAATAATTAATTTAGTAGGAGACTAAATTATATTATAGTTAATTGTTATAGTTTATATATAAACTGTACATTAAGAATAACCATAGTGACTTTTATTTTTCTCCCAAAGTAAACAACCGATTTAATGTATAAGCATTAGTCCAAGTTGTACATTTATTTCTTAAGCAACTCAATCTACAATGATTTAGAATTTTGAGTTCTTAAGAAATTAATCTAGTAGAAACTAAATAATATTATATTCAGTTATCATAGTCTTAGATAACTGTACATTAGGAGAAAACTACAGTGTTTTATTTTCTCCCAGCTAAACAATTTAGTTAATGTAAACATTAGACACATGTTATATATTTTATTTCTTAAGCACGAAACTCAATCTACAATGAATTAGAGTGGTAACTTAAGATTTAAGGAAATATTGTAAATGTGTAAACACTGGTAAGTCAAACTAGTATAATGTGTGTTAGTCAGTAGATGACTTTTTATACATAAGCACATGAACAAACCAGTAGTTTCTTATGTTTCTTGAACACATGGGAACCAAAAAGAGTTTTATAGGTATCATAATTTGTGTGATGGTAAAGCACACATGTGGTAAGGCAAATATATTTTCATGGTTGTCAAACATGTGGAATAATAATATTTGTGCCACGTAAAAGTGCGTAATCAACCGCCATGCAAGAATGATTATGATTCATAATGCCTGAATGTGAATTGAGTATATCACATAAATTGAATGTATTTGATGAAAGCATGTGATGACTCATGGATTTAATTTTGCCAGATCTTTGGTGAATTTCATAAGTATGCCTAATGATCACATAAGTCTATGTCACTGACGAGCATGCTTGTGTCATGTGTATTTCATTATTGTTAAAGAGATGTGAATGTATCATTAGATAAAACCCATCAGTATGAAAATATTATAATTTCTGTTGAAGAATGAGGTTCTAATGTAATGTCAAAGTGGTTAAATCTGTGAATTTATCATGTGTAAAGCACAGACATATACTTATTGTCATTCCTACATATATGATGTGTCTGATGAGTGATTGTGAAAGGAGATATTTCATTGTGATATCAATGATGTTAAACATTTTAAGTTAGCATTGGGAAATCACATAAGTATAATTACCCACTTTACATGCAAGTATGAATGATGTTTGAGGAATTATTTCTGAATGATCATCCATGCACATGAATGATGTCTGATATGAGTGAATTGACCCCCATGCACAGATGGATATTGTGACTGATGCATGAGGAGTGTGAGTGAGTGAAGTTACATGCTGAGAGAGATGGAGTATAGGCCAACATTCAATTTCGGGATAGCCCCCAACTTTGATGTGTAATGCCATGACTATCACCAGAGAACTTGTTCGGCATAACCCATAAACTGAATAATAATTTAGTACACTCCGACGCATGACCACACATTGTATTAAATGTCACTTATCGTATAATCATCTGGTTTTATGCGCTAAGCACGACACAACCAATATCCTACATTACGCAAACTAACAGCATCAAAATCCCACTTTGTATTTCATGTCACTCATGTTAACACATATGGTCTAGTGTAATTATAATAATGTAATACAATGATGATGATGATGATGATGACTGTAATGTAATGATAATAATGTAAGAATTATAATGATTGTAATGACAATGATATAAGGAAACCATGATGATGTTGATGATGATGATAATAAAAAATTGCATCCATGAGAATGGAAGATAACTTCTCACTTGAAGCATTTAATGAAGAAGGATCCACCTGAATTCTATACAAGAATTAATTCCATGATGTACTTATATTGTTTATAAGCAACTACTCATTACAATGGGAAATTATTTTAAAACCCATAATGTATGAGACCCTTTTTCCTGAGTAGAAAAAGATGTAGAGAACAAAACTAGGTACAGAAGAGAATGGTCAACATAATTGGCAAATTCCAAATCAATCAAGGTATTACTTAAACTATAGACCTGAAGGACGGGCATAAGTGAAGATGAAACTGCACATCTGCTAGTTAAACCTTGAACACCTGATAGTGGAAGATTGGAGTTAGAGCAAACAACTATGTTGGTGATAACTAATTGAGAACACCAAGACTATCTTTCTTCTATGTTTATTTTCTCTAAGAAAAAGATTCATTTTATTGTTTTCACTTGCTATGTTCTTAGGCTTTTACATTTCATTTCTGTCATATTTATGATATCATTAGAATTATGTGATTGATGGAATTTCAAGTAGTGGTCCTACTCATGTAGATCCAGACCTGACTTGGTGAAGATTGAATGCAGCACCTGTTGAGTGAGCACATTGTTGAGTAATGCCCTTGATAGAGTAGCGCAGAAACTTATCTACCTGCAAACATTCCATTTGTCTCATAGGTGAGGTAATCTTTATTTAAACATTTACCGGCCGAAATGGAAAAAAACAACCAAGAGCCAACTTATGTTCTACTCAGACCTGGAACACTAAGACTACAGAACATACAGCAATTAATTGATAGCCAGAGGGATTTCCAAAGCTGGAAGTGGAGAACCCTGAGTGTAGACAGTTCTTTTTTCAGATCATCCAGGCCAGTAAGAGATTAGCAGTACAATTTACAAAATCCTTGTTTGTGTTTATTAAATCTGAAAAAAATGAGGTCATGTCATGTATTAATTGTATTTTTACTTGTCATAGTCAAATTGTTTTAAACTACCCTAGATAGAATTAATTAGTTGGTAGAAGAGAGGCAAGGAGCTACTTAACGGATATTTTGGGTTTAAAAGGGAATACAACTTTTTCAGTTATTTACTGATGGTATTCCTTGGTTCTCTAAAACTCTATTTCTGGTCTCAAACAATTGAGTCAGTACAGCTTAATTAATTAAACGGTCAGGATCACATTGGGAAAAAGGATTTTGCATCCTTTATCTCTTAAGGGTTGAGCCATCAATCTCTACGTATCCGACAAGTTGGGGGCTAAGTCCGGGTATTTCTTTAATCAGAAAGTAGAATATAGCAGGGTAGCATAGTAACATTAACCTAGTCAGAAGTTATCATATCATTAGATATTGGTAAAATCAGATAGATAACTCTAATCAGACATACGTGCTTTGCTTAAAGTCTATTCTCCAGGTATACAAGTGTAGTCACCTTCGGAGAAGACAAGGAAAAGGTAAGAATGGCAGACACCGCCAGACTAATAAATCTTTTCATGGAAGCTGGTAACCAGTGCGACCTATCAGGTTAGGAGTTAGCTCAGTAAGTTAGTGATGAATTCGAGAAACACGAACGTCTACAAGCTGGGAAGGAAAAAGATGAAAGACGGCTACAAACGGAAAAAGAAATGGAAGCAGGAAGACAACACCATGAACTGGAAATGAGGAGGCTGGAAGATGAAACAGAGTTACGACGACTTGAAATCATAAACCAACACAACTCCTCAACAGATCAAAATAGATTTTCAGTTGAACCGCAGAGTAAAACAGCTTCAGTTCAGGTCAACGCCATGTTTTCTCCGTTGGATCCTTCCAACGAACAAACAGACATCATCGAAAATTACTTATCAAGATTCGAGAGGATGTGTGTGATGTGCGGATTGGAGGAGATCAAATGGGCAGTTAAATTGTCACAAGGACTTCGTGGAATTTCTTACGACGTATTCTCTAGGATACGACCGGAGGAGTTGGGCAATTATAACATCCTAAAACAAGCCTTATTAGCCAGATTCGAAATAGACGGAGAGAACTACAAGAAACAGTTCACGGCTGCTCGTAAGGAAGCCGGGGAGAACTTTTCTCAATACGTAGAAAGACTGAAATCCTACCTAAACAAATGGCGTACCCAGTCTAGATTTTAGGAAACCTACCAAGATCTAGACGAAATGTTTCTAATAGATCAACTCAAACAGAAAATGTCTCAGGACATGAGAGCATTTTTTTTTACACAAAATGGAGCTGAGAGATTGGAGTCGATCATTACTTTGGCAGAGAGATATGAAAAGTCGCAGAAAGAGGTGGGGGGTAATCAACGAACTACCAACAATCTTGGATATCTAATGGATCAAATAAGACCACTACAACTTAGAACCAGCAGGTCAAGTGGGAGAAGAAGCTGTACTGCAACCATTGTAAAACTCATACTCATAACACAAAGGATTGCACAAAGAAGCATCATCCTCTTACTACAGCCTGTGCAATAAAACCTAAAGCAGCGAGAAGGAACCGGAATGTTCGTTCCAGTATGGACATGCAACGGAAAACCAAGTCAAAACTGCCAGTCATAGAATCTGTCAACCTCAATGGATGGACAGTGGAATGTCTCTATGATACAGGCTTATTTTTTGACACAAATGTACAAGCCTCACTGTTAAACCCAGAGCAAGTTACAGATGAAACCGTCGAAATATAGGGATTTCTGAAAAGTTCCGTGCATATGACACTTCCTGTTGCCAAGGTCAGCATAACTTCACACTATTTTACGGGAGAAATCAGAGCAGCGGTCATGAAAGACCCAATCTACCCTGTCATGCTCGGATGTCGCTACGTCTTATTAGGCGAGCCAGTACAGCCAATTATAGCATCAGTGGTGACTACGCGCCAATAGGCCAAGGAAACTCCAACGACCACGACTCCAGCAAATCTTCAACCAGAAGATTTAAAACAAGTCCAAGCAACAGATAGTTCACTTGGGACGTGCTTCCGTAAGTTGCCAAAATCACATATACCTAGTAGGAAAGGTGATTTCTACATGAATAACGGAATTCTTCACCGGAAGGCGGGAAATTTAGGACAAGTGTACTCACAACTTGTTGTCCCAACTACTTACCAAACACAAATACTTGATATGGGACATAGTATGCCGTTTAGCGGACATATGGGAATCAATGCAACCATGCAACGAATCTCAACTTACTACTACTGACCGGGAATTAACATGGGCATCCAACGATACTTCAAGTCATGTCCAGAATGTCAGAAAGTAGCCCCAAAGCCCTGGACACCACCAGCGACATTGGGGGAAATACCCATCACTAGAGATTTTAACAAGAAATCAAAGGATCGAGAGTTAGAGGTGGGAGAAAAAGTGTTAGTACTTCTTCCCACGAGTCAAAACCAGTTTCAGATCGGTTGAAGAGGACCTTATGTAGTGAAGGAGAAAAGTTCCAGAACAAACTACAGGATCTCTATAAAGGGGAAAGAGCAAATCTTTCATCTCAAACTGTTACAAAAGTACAACGAGAGATCCGCCACCGAGACAGCACATTTGATAGCAATGGCCTTACCAACAGAAGTTGAACATGGAAACTCTAGGGGAGTTGAGTACCCTCTGCAGTTCAAAAAGACTCATCGAGATGTAGACATTAGTTCAACATTAACGACGGATCAGCAGCAGCAGATTCGAGAGTGCTTAGAGAATTATGCAGAGATACTAACAGACAAGCTAGGACTGACAGATCTAGTAGAATTCAACATGAAGTTGAAGGATCCAACACCTGTGCGAGTCAAAGACGTACCTGTTCCATACCCAAAGCCAAAACTCTAACTGATCAAGCCCAACAACTGATTTTATGAAGGATTAATGTAGGAGCAGACTTTCTCAGCAGACATCCTATTGAAGATTCTGTACAAGAATCGGAGGAGGAAAGAAATAATGGGAGTATGAAAGTGGGAGTAGAAAGGATTAGAGGAAATATAAGCTTGTTACGATTGCTCAAAGCTACTGTTCTTCAGGCGAACAACAGTCTGAGAGGGGAGCCATGTGATATACTTTATTTCACAAGCGTAACGTGCGATAAATATTTCCCGTCGACAATTAAAGTTGACACCGCAAGAGCGTTGTTTTGTTCCACAATTGTACAATCCAAGATTTACTATACCTCATTGTCGGCGTAAAACCCGAACTCGGAAAAAGCTGAGATATCAACAGCTACAACCGGTTTCCGTGCCTTATTGTACAAACGCAAACCACAACTCGTCACAAACCAAGAGAAAGGCGACTGTGCATGCGGGAAATGATAGCTTCTCAACTCGCTACGACACACTAGAAAAGTAAAGTCTAGAGAGAATAGAAGGACGAAAACCAGCAGACAGTAGTTGGAATCAACCAACTGAGGGACATCATTGTGTTGTCAACTGTTGACATGTGTTGTGAAGCCGTCCCGTTCGGATGAAGGTGAATATGATATTTATTTTAAATCTTAGATTAGTTGTGAGTCTTTTCCCCAGAAGAAGAGTTGGTAAGTCGACTTGTTGAACCCATGTGGTGAGTTCTTAATAATTAATTTAGTAGGAGACTAAATTATATTATAGTTAATTGTTATAGTTTATATATAAACTGTACATTAAGAATAACCATAGTGACTTTTATTTTTCTCCCAAAGTAAACAACTGATTTAATGTATAAGCATTAGTCCAAGTTGTACATTTATTTCTTAAGCAACTCAATCTACAATGATTTAGAATGGTGAGTTCTTAAGAAATTAATCTAGTAGAAACTAAATAATATTATATTCAGTTATCATAGTCTTTGATAACTGTACATTAGGAGAAAACTACAGTGTTTTATTTTCTCCCAGCTAAACAATTTAGTTAATGTAAACACTAGACACATGTTATATATTTTATTTCTTAAGCACGAAACTCAATCTACAATGAATTAGAGTGGTAACTTAAGATTTAAGGAAATATTGTAAATGTGTAAACACTGGTAAGTCAAACTAGTATAATGTGTGTTAGTCAGTAGATGACTTTTTATACATAAGCACATGAACAAACCAGTAGTTTCTTATGTTTCTTGAACACATGGGAACCAAAAAGAGTTTTATAGGTATCATAATTTGTGTGATGGTAAAGCACACATGTGGTAAGGCAAATATATTTTCATGGTTGTCAAACATGTGGAATAATAATATTTGTGCCACGTAAAAGTGCGTAATCAACCGCCATGCAAGAATGATTATGATTCATAATGCCTGAATGTGAATTGAGTATATCACATAAATTGAATGTATTTGATGAAAGCATGTGATGACTCATGGATTTAATTTTGCCAGATCTTTGGTGAATTTCATAAGTATGCCTAATGATCACATAAGTCTATGTCACTGACGAGCATGCTTGTGTCATGTGTATTTCATTATTGTTAAAGAGATGTGAATGTATCACTAGATAAAACCCATCAGTATGAAAATATTATAATTTCTGTTGAAGAATGAGGTTCTAATGTAATGTCATAGTGGTTAAATCTGTGAATTTATCATGTGTAAAGCACAGACATATACTTATTGTCATTCCTACATATATGATGTGTCTGATGAGTGATTGTGAAAGGAGATATTTCATTGTGATATCAATGATGTTAAACATTTTAAGATATCATTGGGAAATCACATAAGTATAATTACCCACTTTACATGCAAGTATGAATGATGTTTGAGGAATTATTTCTGAATGATCATCCATGCACATGAATGATGTCTGAGATGAGTGAATTGACCCCCATGCACAGATGGATATTGTGACTGATGCATGAGGAGTGTGAGTGAGTGAAGTTACATGCTGAGAGAGATGGAGTATAGGCCAACATTCAATTTCGGGATAGCCCCCAACTTTGATGTGTAATGCCATGACTATCACCAGAGAACTTGTTCGGCATAACCCATAAACTGAATAATAATTTAGTACACTCCGACGCATGACCACACATTGTATTAAATGTCACTTATCGTATAATCATCTGGTTTTATGCGCTAAGCACGACACAACCAATATCCTACATTACGCAAACTAACAGCATCAAAATCCCACTTTGTATTTCATGTCACTCATGTTAACACATATGGTCTAGTGTAATTATAATAATGTAATACAATGATGATGATGATGATGATGACTGTAATGTAATGATAATAATGTAAGAATTATAATGATTGTAATGACAATGATTTAAGGAAACCATGATGATGTTGATGATGATGATAATAAAAAAATTACATCCATGAGAATGGAAGATAACTTCTCACTTGAAGCATTTAATGAAGAAGGATCCACCTGAATTCTATACAAGAATTAATTCCATGATGTACTTATATTGTTTATAAGCAACTACTCATTACAATGGGAAATTATTTTAAAACCCATAATGTATGAGACCCTTTTTCCTGAGTAGAAAAAGATGTAGAGAACAAAACTAGGTACAGAAGAGAATGGTCAACATAATTGGCAAATTCCAAATCAATCAAGGTATTACTTAAACTATAGACCTGAAGGACGGGCATAAGTGAAGATGAAACTGCACATCTGCTAGTTAAACCTTGACCACCTGATAGTGGAAGATTGGAGTTAGAGCAAACAACTATGTTCGTGATAACTAATTGAGAACACCAAGACTATCTTTCTTCTATGTTTATTTTCTCTAAGAAAAAGATTCATTTTATTGTTTTCACTTGCTATGTTCTTAGGCTTTTACATTTCATTTCTGTCATATTTATGATATCATTAGAATTATGTAATTGATGGAATTTCAAGTAGTGGTCCTACTCATGTAGATCCAGACCTGACTTGGTGAAGATTGAATGCAGCACCTGTTGAGTGAGCACATTGTTGAGTAATGCCCTTGATAGAGTAGCGCAGAAACTTATCTACCTGCAAACATTCCATTTGTCTCATAGGAGAGGTAATCTTTATTTAAACATTTACCGGCCGAAATGGAAAAAAACAACCAAGAGCCAACTTATGTTCTACTCAGACCTGGAACACTAAGACTACAGAACATACAGCAATTAATTGATAGCCAGAGGGATTCCCAAAGCTGGAAGTGGAGAACCCTGAGTGTAGACAGTTCTTTTTTCAGATCATCCAGGCCAGTAAGAGATTAGCAGTACAATTTACAAAATCCTTGTTTGTGTTTATTAAATCTGAAAAAAATGAGGTCATGTCATGTATTAATTGTATTTTTACTTGTCATAGTCAAATTGTTTTAAACTACCCTAGATAGAATTAATTAGTTGGTAGAAGAGAGGCAAGGAGCTACTTAAAGGATATTTTGGGTTTAAAAGGGAATACAACTTTTTCAGTTATTTACTGATGGTATTCCTTGGTTCTCTAAAACTCTATTTCTGGTCTCAAACAATTGAGTCAGTACAGCTTAATTAATTAAACGGTCAGGATCACATTGGGAAAAAGGATTTTGCATCCTTTATCTCTTAAGGGTTGAGCCATCAATCTCTACGTATCCGACAAGTTGGGGGCTAAGTCCGGGTATTTCTTTAATCAGAAAGTAGAATATAGCAGGGTAGCATAGTAACATTCACCTAGTCAGAAGTTATCATATCATTAGATATTGGTAAAATCAGATAGATAACTCTAATCAGACATACGTGCTTTGCTTAAAGTCTATTCTCCAGGTATACAAGTGTAGTCACCTTCGGAGAAGACAAGGAAAAGGTAAGAATGGCAGACACCGCCAGACTAATAAATCTTTTCATGGAGGCTGGTAACCAGTGCGACCTATCAGGTAAGGAGTTAGCTCAGTAAGTTAGTGATGAATTCGAGAAACACGAACGTCTACAAGCTGGGAAGGAAAAAGATGAAAGACGGCTACAAACGGAAAAAGAAATGGAAGCAGGAAGACAACACCATGAACTGGAAATGAGGAGGCTGGAAGATGAAACAGAGTTACGACGACTTGAAATCATAAACCAACACAACTCCTCAACAGATCAAAATAGATTTTCAGTTGAACCGCAGAGTAAAACAGCTTCAGTTCAGGTCAACGCCATGTTTTCTCCGTTGGATCCTTCCAACGAACAAACAGACATCATCGAAAATTACTTATCAAGATTCGAGAGGATGTGTGTGATGTGCGGATTGGAGGAGATCAAATGGGCAGTTAAATTGTCACAAGGACTTCGTGGAATTTCTTACGAAGTATTCTCTAGGATACGACAGGAGGAGTTGGGCAATTATAACATCCTAAAACAAGCCTTATTAGCCAGATTCGAAATAGACGGAGAGAACTACAAGAAACAGTTCACGGCTGCTCGTAAGGAAGCCGGAGAGAACTTTTCTCAATACGTAGAAAGACTGAAATCCTACCTAAACAAATGGCGTACCCAGTCTAGATTTTAGGAAACATACCAAGATCTAGAAGAAATGTTTCTAATAGATCAACTCAAACAGAAAATGTCTCAGGACATGAGAGCATTTTTAACACAAAATGGAGCTGAGAGATTGGAGTCGATCATTACTTTGGCAGAGAGATATGAAAAGTCGCAGAAAGAGGTGGGAGGTAATCAGCGAACTACCAACAATCTTCCTCGCGAATTCCCTCAGAAGACCAAAGATAAGGGAGAACCAAAATTCAGCAAACCAAATGGATCTAATGGATCAAATAAGACCACTACAACTCAGAACCAGCAGGTCAAGTGGGAGAAGAAGCTGTACTGCAACCATTGTAAAACTCATTCTCATAACACAAAGGATTGCAGAAAGAAGCATCATCCTCTTACTACAGCCTGTGCAGTAAAACCTAAAGCAGCGAGAAGGAACCGGAATGCTCGTTCCAGTATAGACATGCAACGGAAAACCAAGTCAAAACTGCCAGTCATAGAATCTGTCAACCTCAATGGATGGACAGTGGAATGTCTCTATGATACAGGTTTCTTTTTCGACACAATTGTACAAGGAACACTGGTAAACCCAGAGCAAGTTACAGATGAAACCGTCGAAATGCAGGGATTTCTGAAATGTTCCGTGCATATGACACTTCCTGTTGCCAAGGTCAGCATAACTTCACGCTATTTTACGGGAGAAATCAGAGCAGTGGTCGTGGAAGACCCAATCTACCCTGTCATGCTCGGAAGTCGCTTTTTAGGAGAACCAGTACAACCAATGATAGTATCAGCGGTGACTACGCGCCAACAGGCCAAGGAAACTCCAACGACCACGACAACGGCAAATCTTCAACCAGAAGATTTAAAACAAGCCAAAGCAACAGATAGTTCACTTGGGACGTGCTTCCATAGTTGCCAAAATCACATACACCTAGTAGGAAAGGTGATTTCTACATGAAGAGCGGAATTCTTCACCGGAAGGCGGGAAAGTTAGGACAAGAGTACTCACAACTTGTTGTCCCAACTACTTACCGAACACAAATACTTGATATGGGACATAGTATGCCGTTTAGCGAACATATGGGAATCAACGCAACCATGCAACGAATCTCAACTTACTACTACTGACCGAGAATTAACATGGGCATCCAACGATATGTCAAATCATGCCCAGAATGTCAGAAAGTAGCCCCAAAGCCCTGGACACCACCAACGACATTGGGGGAAATGCCCATCACTAGAGATTTTAACAAGAAATCAAAGGATCGAGAGTTAGAGGTGGGAGAAAAGTGTTAGTACTTCTTCCCACGAGTCAACACCAGTTTCAGATCGGTTGGAGAGGACCTTATGTAGTGAAGGAGAAAATTTTCAGACCAAACTACAGGATCTCTATAAAGGGGAAAGAGAAAATCTTTCATCTCAACCTGTTACAAAAGTACAACGAGAGATCCGCCACCGAGACAGCACATTTGATAGCAATGGCCGTACCAACAGAAGTTGAACATGGAAACTCAAGGGGAGTTGAGTACCCTCTGCAGTTCAAAAAGACTCATCGTGATGTGGACATTAGTTCAACATTAACGACGGATCAGCAGCAGCATATTCGAGAGTGCTTAGAGAATTATGCAGAGATACTAACAGACAAGCTTGGACTGACAGATCTAGTAGAATTCAACATGAAGTTGAGGGATCCAACACCTGTGCGAGACAAAATCTTACCTGTTCCATACGCCAAAGCCAAAACTCTAACAGATCAAGTCTCTATATTTCAGCCCATGCTTTGTGCTATGGAGAGTTATAACTCCATCCCTGGACTTAACCGGTCTCGGAATCAAAGCGAAAGGTAGCAGTTACGGGTTATAAGTCCTTGTCAATTATCTTAGACATGGGGCGCCGCGTGTTGTCCTTGGCGGTGGGAGACAACTACAGGTGTCACTGATCGGCCTGCCTCAAGCAGAGGCAGCCGATCAAGCAGAGGATCAGCACCCCCGGCCAAGTGGGTGCTGATCCACCACAGCCTGTCTGCTTAAATGGGTGCTTGGGTTAGGACAAAATCTGAATCGTAGGCTGTAAAACCAATGCACCAAGCACTACTAAATTGAAACATAGAAACTTCAGGCTACGGCTTGCAACACGGAACGAAAGAACCGTGTATCCATGATTTTCCACGGACCTGAAGAATATTGACGATGTGAGAAAAATGGCTGTGATTGATGCCGAACTCATCGCCTTAACATTGATACTGCTAAATGCATGAGATTCGCCTCGCCGAGGAAGGGTCACTTAGGGAAAACTATTGCATCTTTTTTTAAAGGTATAGGGCAGGAAGTAAACAGACAACATGAAGTGGGCTTTGCAGTGAAGAATTCACTACTGGGAATGATTGAAATTCCAGCTGGAGATATTGAAAAATTATTATCCCTGTGCTTGGCAACCACTTGTGGTTTTGCCACCCTTTTCACTGCACATGCACCGACACTCACTTCTGATGATGATTTGAATGATTCATTCTGTGACACCAACACTGTTCAGCCTCATGATTTCAGATATGCTGACGAATGCCTTCGAAAACAACGACACTGGAATAGACATCAACTACCGCAAGGATGGCAAGTTGTTCAGTCTCAGAAGGCTGAAAGCTAAAACCAAAACTACCAGCGATACCGTCAGAAAACTCCTGTTTGCTGATGATTGTGCTCTATATGCCAACTAGAGGCAGACATGCAACACAATGTTTCAGCTTTCTCATATGCCAGTGCCAACTTTGGGCTTAAGATTAACTTGGATAAGACTGTAGTTATGTACCAGCCATCTCCAGGGATTAATCACATTGTGTCGCATATCAAAGTGAATGGTCATAGACTAAGTGTTGTAGACAAATTCACCTATCTTGGCAGCCCTATGTCCCAAGCAGCCACAATTGATGACGAAGTAAATGCAAGAATCTCCAAGGCCAGTGCAGCCTTTGGCAGATTGTACAAGAATGTATGGGACAGAAATGGAATAAGCCTGAAAACAAAGCTGAAATTCTACAAAGCAGTTGTATTATCCATACTGATATATTCTTGTGAAACCTGGACTGTTTACCAGTGACACGATAGGAAATCAAACCACTTCCACACAGTCTGCCTTAGCAAGCTATTGAAGATTAAATGGCAAGACAAGATTCCAAACACTGAAGTCCTAGAAAGAGCGTCCTTAACCGGTATTCACACTCTACTAATGAAGAGTCAGCTTCGCTGGGCTGGTCATTTGACTTGCATGCCAAATCACAGGCTCCCTGAAAGAATTTTTTACAGTGAACTACGTTGTGGTAATCGCTCCCAAGGCGGTCAGAGGAAACGCTTTAAAGACACTCTAAAGATCTCAATAAAAGCTTTATTAATCACGACATATGGGAGACTTCTGCCAAAGACCGAAATTCGTGGAGTACATCATTACATAAGGGTGCAGTCACTCGTGAAGCAAACAAAACTGCAAGAGCTGTGAAAAAAGGTTAGACAGAAAAACCACTGCAGGAGACCCTCCTCCTGGAACGTAAAGCATTCTTTGCCCATATTGTCAAAGAACATTTCTAGCCAAAAAATGCCTTATCAGCCATCTTAAAACTCACAGCTCCATACTTTCAACCCCACTGGATGAAATGCATGTTCATCATCATTCTTGATCGACAAACAACACAAAACACAATTATGGGACTGGCACCATGAATCCAGCACTCACTGAGATGTGAGAAGGGTTCTTTTACTTAAGTTGTTTTTTACAACACAACTCGGGCACTTGCGCTTTAATAGGCCAGATGTGCTAGAAATAGAGGAATGCATCTCTCCATTATCCTCTTCTAGCCTGGGGTATAAAAGTATATAGATGCACAAGTCTTGGTTTACTTTTATTCAGAGATATGCATCACTAGGGGGTATCACATTTGATGGTACCAAGACAGTACCCAGCTGCAGTTAACAGATATGCTGCGACGCTTTTGCTTAAAAATGCTCCGATTCACTTCTTTCACGCCAACATTATCCAGTATTCATTCATCATCATCATCATCATGCACCTCGCCGATAAGCGTGGGCGTCATGTTTCACCATCTCCCACGATCACCAAACTTGTAGATCGCCCTGTGTTCTTGTCTCGACCATATCACGTGGCAAAGTCATCCAGGTATTTACTTCTGTATCTTCCCCTTGTTCTCTTCCCCTCGATCTTGTCAGTTGAGACGAAGTTCTCTAATTTATTTCTGCTCATAACCTGTCCAAAATGTTGACTGTCTATGTCTAATTTTTCTAATCTGTTTACGTTTTCATTTGTTTCTTGTAGGACTTGGTCATTGGTTTTTCTGTCTGTCCTTGTATTCTTTGCATTTTTCCCAGAAACAACATTTCCACAGCCATCAGATGTTTTTCAGCTTGTCTGTGCATTGTCCAACCTTCACATCCATAAAAAGTATAGGTTCTATGTAGCACCTTAACACTCTTTTGAGTCTTATCAGAGATCAAAATCTAACCTTTAACTCTCATGTTCATGCTATCGTTAAACAAACAGCTAAAAAAGTATACCAACTTGCCAAAATTAAAAATTTCCTTTACGAAAACACAAGAAAGATATTCTATACTTTCCATATACAAACACATATTGATTATTGCTCCACAATCTGGGATGGATGCTCCAAATCAATAACAAAACTCCTTTATTCACTCCAGAAAAGGGCAGTACATTTAATTAATGGTGAAAAGCTTACCGACAATTCTAACATACATAAACGTCTTTGGTTACTGCCACTCCACAAACGCCTACTTTTTAATAAGGCTAAACTAATTCACATAATCCTATTTCAAAAAGCTCCAAGCTACCTTTGGCCATTATTTAAATATAACGCAAGACATAGCGAACGACTAAATATATTTCATGTCCCTAAACCTAGGATAGACTTATATAAAACAAGCTTAGCATACTCTGACGCTCAGTTGTGGAACAATCTTCCTCAAGAAATCAAAGACACCACCAATCATTATACATACATTCGCAATCTGTTTGAACACTACCTCAGTACAGACAACAATCCCCCATAGACGAAAACAAAAATAAGACAATAATAATGGTTAATAATCTCAAACGACAACTAGCCAAAATCCATTCCCATATGTATGGCGCGTTACACCTTCCTTAGGTATTAATAATGCCCATGTTAAACATTGCCCCAGTGAGTCATTTGTTACTGATTATTTTTCATGCGTTTTAATGTTTATTGTTCTTTTGTTGTCAAACATTTGCTTCATAAGTGATGTAAATGAAAGAATGTATGAGCGGAAATAGAGAAGAAGGGCAGAATGTCAGACGGGCCTGCGTGCCCAATTCTCAACTCTTTGAAAATAAAGATTTTCGTTCCTTCGTTCGTTCGTTCGCTCTTTTTCTCATGGCAATTGACATTTCTTTAATTGGTCAGTCCAATTTGTTTTCCATCTTGCAAAAGGCTGTCTTCACCATGGCGCTTCTTGTTCTAATCTCTTCAAGGCATCTCCCATCAGATGTTATGACTGTTCCGAGATAATTGTATCGATTCACTTGTTTAAAAACATTCCCTTTTACATGTATATTACATTGAAGTATTTCGTTCTTCTTAGTGACGACCATAATCTATGTCTTTTTACAATTTAATCCTAACCATAGCTGTTCACTGTGTGCAACAACCGCATCTACTAAATGTAGCAGATCCTGTTCATTGTCTGCAATTAATACTGTATCGTCTTTATATTAGTTAGTTAGTTCGTTAATTAGTTAGTTAGTTAGTTAGTTAGTTAGTTAGTTAGTTAGTTAGTTAGTTAGTTAGTTAGTTAGTTAGTTAGTTAGTTAGTTAGTTAGTCGACAGATCATCCTCATTGCACATCGAACCATTAAGTACATAAGTGCTCGGATACCCTCCTCAGTAAACCCCACAGCATGTAACGGCTCACGACATCAGTTATATGTTGGTTTATTAATCTTCTTTGGCTTCCTGCATTATGTTTTTGTCTAGCCACACCTCTTTTAACTCGCTGTTCTCGCAGTCTGACCATGGTTGTAGATTCACAGTCATCACTTTTTTCTTGCAAACGTCTTACTTCTCGTAGAACATTCAGTATATCAGCCTTTTCCATGGCTAGTCTTCAATAGGCTTACCAACAACCCTGCCAGCCATCTCATTTTCTTGTACACCCGTATGCCCAGGCACGAAAATGAAACTAATCTTTGCCAACCGTGACCTCCTCAGAGAGACACTAAACATTCTTTCCTGATTTTTTTTTATCTATTGTTATTGATGTTACGTCCCTGTCAGAAGTTGGGGTAGCCACCGTCTAGATGAAAGTATTATTCACTGGCGGGCAACCCCAAATAGTCAGAAATCGACTAGGGACAAAATCTATATGGCTGAAGTAAAGATTAAGCCCATGAATATCCAACGTACAGCTCCAAATGGCTCGTAACAAAATTGAAATGAACTGTGTTGAATATTCGCCAAGGAGTAGGAAGGAGAAGGTTAGCTGATATAGATTTTTAAGTCTAACTTTAAGAGTAATTGACAACTATCCCAGTACAGGTTTTTCTCCCCTGGCAGTTCCCTTTCTTGGGGTGTAAGTAAGCCCACACCCATGTACACACACAACACGTATGCACAATTGGAATTAAAAGTATAACACTGAACAATGAGTTAAAACAAACTACACTCACTTTCATTACTTATCATATTATTAGACAGCTGATGTTTTTCAAGATGATGATGATGAATGCGTATAAGTTTATGCACTACAGTAATCATGAAAGTGAAATGATTAATATAAAATACATAACTCTGAATCCTATCTGGATCAGTGAGAGGTCCGCTAACAGCCGTTATGCTCCGATCAGCAAACAGCCGTGGTCAGACCAGCGAACAGCCGGACGGTGTTCAGAACAAAGTGTCTGTCCTGCCTCCCCTAGTTCCTCGTTGTCACAGCACGGGTACTGGGATCCTATTGAGGGCTTGGAAGAGAACATCAAGAATGTGTATTATCTAGTTCTACATCAGTACAATCCTAATTAATACATACATCCTATCACCCCCTATACAAGGACCAGTCTGGCCAGGTTTCTCTTCCAGCTTTTCCGTGCGTTAACTCTCCTCCTTCTCCCTCTATATCTCTGTCCTACTGTCTTTTATTGTCTCTCCTACTGACATTTCTGCCCCCTTATAACGTCCGTCATGATGAATGAAGTGTCCTACATTCATGTCACTAATTCCAGCAGACATGTAGTTCCTCCCCCGCCAAAGGTAGTGGTATCATAAGAGTATTTGATCTCGGGCTTACATGCCGTGATCAATTTCTGTGAACGCTCGTCCACAACACACAGAGGGTTAAGCACCATATACCCTATACCAATGGTGGGTAATGTCTGTACCATTACACTATTGCTTCCAGCGCAATCAATAGACAATGTGCCAATGCGCACACAATAGCATAACACCAAATTCTTCTTAATGACTTACAATATAACCAATCAACCTCAAATAACCTAAGGCATGCGAGTTCAAAATGGCATATGAGGTTATTCTTACATATATTGTATAATGCCAAAAAAGGAAGTAATATCCTTATCTACAACAAACTGGGAAACAGTTTCCATATATGTAACAGACCAACTAAATGTCTGCCGAGTGCATGTCCAGAGTATAACAACAATGATGCATACAGCAATTCAAATATATCAAACCTCCAATACTTTAACATAATATCATTATGCAAAGTTAGTAACAATATTGTTTACATAAATATGAGACATAGAAACAATACTCAGAGCAGTCCCTACTTAGCCACTGCTGTGGTAGGAATTAAAGAAATAGTCAGTTGACTATATTCTGTACAACAAATGCACCCACACCAAAAAGCGACTAGGCTAGTTTACAAAGAAATGGCAAGCATCTGCTAAGACACATAAAAGTATACCTAGCCAAGATATGTCTTACATAATGTTCCTACTGCTCAGAAGAGTAACACTTGAAGCAATATGATATTGTATACTGAACTGAAGAATGAATAGTTCACAAATCAGCAACAAGAGAAACTGATGGGCTCACTGAACTAGCCTACCACATGCCGACAGAAAGTCAATCCTCTGAAAGACTTAGATAGTTGCTACGAAATAACTTCCCTAGTGAAGTCTAGCAACATCAGAATCATACATATGACTACAAAACATTGAGCTGGCTGCCTACCTGTTCAGAAACCAGACTTTTTCTGACTTGAAACCTACAAGCCTAGCCTGTTTAACTCAGTACCACAAATGCCATTAATCTCTTTGGCGCCAATCTGTCTGGTTCATTGTTTGTTTATTTCAATTCCCCCCAGTCCTGTTTAATTGTATTCACAGATCTGTTTCACACATCCCTACAGTGCAGACACATTATCTCCCAACATGTCCAGTCATAAATTCTTTCTGCACACTAGCCCTCACATCTGTGAGTCTGACAATGTTTAGCCCAGAGAGTCTTATCAGTTAGTTCACACCTTGCGTCTCTAGTCTGTTTCAGAAGGCGGTCAGCTGTCTCGGTTGATCGGTTTTCCTGCATGGTGTCGTGTCAAGGGAGCAATTAGGTTCTCATGGTCAGCTGCCAGTTTACAACTCTGTTGGTAAACCTGGTTGCTTGTGTCATGCCTGGTCGGTTTTAATTACCATTCCCCAGTCCATTGAGTCTGCCCTTCTGTCTGGCTCTATTGTTAACCTCTGTAGGTGAGTCCTACTGGTGTAAAATTGAAGAGGGTTACCATGTAGCCGTGGACTGGTGGTTTGTAATCTTGCATCATGTGAGACGTCTTATAATGCTTATAGAGAAAGCAGTTTATTCGTCTGTTCTTTCTCTACATGGTCCATCAAAAGTGAACTGAAAATTGGTCTGGGATGTAAAGGCGGCATTTCACTACAGTCCCCCAGTGGGGATTCCTCTCAAATCTTCTAAATGTTTGAAAATAGTTTCACTGTTTAGGGATATAGATCTGAAGACATTACACACCCCTGTCATACACCTCTTTTAATGGCTGATATTGACCAAAACAGCAGTGGAGAAGCATTGTGGATAAGAGAGAACCTTTCCTGGCATCCGTCTCAGCTGGGTCGACCCGGGAACCCTGAAAGATGTTTTAATAATGCCCGCCTGGATAATATAAAATATGAACCCCTTGCAGTTTAAGTTTCACATAATATAATAATGAACACAACATGTATGATTATGAAACATCTCGTAACAGTAACATGTACCAATACATGCGTTACGAATATACTGAAATGTAAATCATAAAAGGAAAGACTTGGCATACTACTCACTTTGTCAACAATATCGATAGTGAGAGCAGAAAGACCAAGATTACAATATCATCGTCGTATTTGATGATGATGATGATGATGATGATGATGATGATGATGATGATGATGATGATGATGATGATGATGATGATGATGATGATGATGATGATGATGATGGTGATGGTGATGGTGATGATGATGGTGATGATGATGATGATGATGATGATGATGATGATGATGATGATGATGATGATGATGATGATGATGATGATGATGATGATGGTGGTGACTGATTGATTGATTTATTGATTTAGGAACCGACATTACAGCATTCGGGGCATTCCCGTAAGCGCTCCGTCCCCATCCTCAGCATCCAGCGAAGAGTTCCAACACCAATAGTTCCAGTAGCAATCTGATTATATGTGCGTCTCGCCTTTCCTCTGAGCGTCGAGCGTCGGCCAGGTCCCCTCGTCACTCCTCGCTGCCTCATTCTTGCCAGACTATGGTGATCGATTTGCTCCTCCGAGGTGTACACGTACTCCCACAAGGCCGCAACCACGTCTGCCTTGTCATGCATCAATATTCCACGAAGTTTTGCTGAGCCAGCCAATCTGTCCGCCTGATGATGAACCTCAAAGTTAACAGGAGCCAAACATAAAGATAACTGAAGACGAACCAATAAATGTGGTAGAATATGTTGCCAGATATATATATATATATATATATATATATATATATATATATATATATATATATATATATATATATATATATATATATATATATATATATTTATGTGTGTGTGTGTGAGTGTCTGTGTGTGTATGTGTGTGTATATGTATATGTATATATGGTTGAGTCAAACTTTAATAAGATTATAATTGGAGTTATACGTTAGTTGCTGGTCCCCAGTGTTTCTTTTGTTGATATTTATGTTTTCTTTCTGATTTTTCTTATTCTGTTTGTGTTCTTGTCCTAGTAAGGACTAGTCTGTAGGAGGTCTAATCTTCCTCTTTTTGTTGCCTCTTCTAGTTTGTTATATTACAATTATTGTTCTATCAATATATTGTTTCACAAGCTCTTGTATAACTTAATCACTGTGTGCATGTAGTAATGCTGTTGTTTTCATTTCTTTGTTTTTCATTTGGAATTATCTTGTTAGCTAATCCCATTCTTTGTTACAAAAGTTTAATAGGAAGTGATTTATGTTGTTTGACTCGTAACATTCTGTACAGATTGGTTCTTCCAGTTTGAATGCAGCCCGTCCTAGCAATTGAAGAGTCTGCATATTTAAATCGTGTAATCGGTTTACTGGAGATACGATACCTGTGCCTAACTCTCACTGACCTCCTAGAGCAGTGGTTCTCAACCTTTTTTGGCCCGTGCCCCCCTTCACCATATTTTCAGAACGTCATTTCCCCCCAACCTTTCGTATTTCCTACCTAAAAATTTGGCCTGTGGCCCCCCCCCCTCTTTTACCATATTTTCAGAACGTAATTCCCCCCTTTCGTATTTCCTACCTAAAAATCCCCCACACACACAGTATACGTAATAATAGAAGCTAAATTTCATAGCACATACTAAAACAAGTCTAGACGTCCACATAAAACATTATTTGTGGGTCTACTTACTTTATAAATTGAATTTTAGAAGGGTGAGACGTACAGAACCGTACAGTATGAAGGGAAAAAACAATATCAAGTAATCGGTTCTTGTATTAACGCAATCTTGAAATAAACTAAATCCCCCCCCCCCCTCAGAAACCCTAAATCCCCCCCCCCCCCCTGTGGACGAGGGGGGGGGGGAGAATCCCTACCAGTTGAGAACCACTGTCCTAGAGTTCATAGCCTGAAACGTATGCAAGTTTACAAAATAACATTTATCCTGGCGTATTGGCTCTTACGTCTAACTATTTCTTATAAGGGCAGAAAACTAAGAGACAATGACAAGTTAAATCCCTTGGCAGTAAGAAAGTTGAACAGAGCAGGCCGAATAGGTTCAGATATTTTTTAATGACGTGGTTCCAAGGTCGACCCAGCCTAAAATGGTTACCAAGAAATGTCTTTTGGGAGTAAATGTAGCCGGTGTGATGCTGAACAAAGCAGCCTCCGAGTGCTGACTGGTCTATACAAATATGGGTCTAGCAGCAATGCTCCTGGGGACGTGTAAAAGGGACCTTTACTTACTTGCTGACTTCTTGATCAGAACACTCACCCAACAGCTAGACAATGCATGCGTGATTTACACATGTGTGATTCTCGTTGAAGCTAAGGAGTTCATGCACTCTATTCATATTCTCCTAGTGTGATTACACTAGAGCACTTATGGTGGTATTTGCGAAATGAATGTGAATATTTACTTAGGGTGTGGGGATAAACGGCAGCAAATAAATGGGGCAATTATGATCAGATACAGCAAGGAGTAAGGCGAGTTTGTGCTTTCTCTCTCTCTGTGGGTGTGTGTGTCTGTGTGTGTGTGCCCTCTCTCTCTCTCTCTCTCTCTCTCTTTCTCTCTCTCTCTCTCTCTCTCTCTCTCTCTCTCTCTCTCTCTCTCTCTGTCCTCTCTCTCTCTCTCTCTCTCTCGTTCTCTTTCTAAATATATATTTTTCACACACTAGCGAACTAATATTGATTTGAGTTGAAACAAGAACCGATATTACATCACTCGGGACATTCCCATATGCGCTCCGTCATCATCTTCAACAACTAGCGAAGAGTCCCAGTACTAATGGTACCATATGCATCTGATTATATGCCTGTCTGGCTTTTGCTCGTAAAACTGAATGTCGACCACATGTCCTGGTCACTCAATGCCGCACCAGACGATGTTTTTGTATCTGTTCCTCCACACTATATACTGATCCCAAAGTACCCAGACCAGATCTTCCTTATCGTGCACCAAAGCTCCGTCCAGCAGTGCAAACCCAGCCATTGTGTCCGCTTGCTCGTTTCCCAAAACACTTGCGACGTAATGAGATAGCTGAAATCAACGTCAGGAATACGAGCTGGTGGTTATAATATAAACAATCTAAGCCATGTATATGACACAGTATTGATCAGTAAGGCATAATAGATCCCTCGTTGACTATAATCATACATGATCAGGACATTATAATATACGACGATTACAAATTACGTGAATTCTATTTATTCTCACCTTGAAATCTATTCTCAGAAAAGAAGAAGAATATAAATTGTAGATAAATGAAAGAAAGGTCATAATGTAAATTATATTCTAGAAACACAAGACAAGAAACAGAATCAGCTTGATGAAAAACTTTTAGAAATTACAATGAAAGTTGAACATGAGAAAATTGTCATGGAAGAACAAATACAAGGAGCTCAACAATAAATCATGTGACAGTTTCGTATTATTGCTGGTCAAGTGTAATCCACCCTATACCCACATAAAACAATACAATGGTTACAAAGTTGGGGCAAACAGATTGACGATCAATTAAAATTAATAGACGACCGAACTGTGGATACGGCACAAAAGTGCAGCAAACTGATATTATGGTCGCATGAGATAAAAGACGGTATTTCTGAAAGTGTAGACAACAACATAAAAGTATTACAAACATTTTTAGTAGAGATTAGGTCTGTTAAAGATCTCATCAAAGGGCAGACTAATTCAGAACTGACATGGTGAAATAACCAGACTGATAGAAAGTTATCTGACATTGGTTCAGTTGTGAGACTTTGTTTCAACCTAAGCACCTAAGCATCAATACGGCGGAAATGATCCACGATTCCCCACAGTGGAATTTCGAGGTGGAGATGGCTTGGGTGGATAAACGTAGTGCTGTAAGGAGATGGCAAAATGCCGAGAAGAACAGAGCTGGTCATCCTAGTCCCTGCATGCACTTAAAAAGAGAGATGCACACAAAAGTAAGCTATTTCAAAAAACTGGTCAAGGTGGTTAAAAGCGAAAAATTGGCAGAGGTGTGTCAAAGTGTAGGCACAGACAAGTCACTGAAATTGTTCTGGCGACTACATAAAAGCATGAGTGGTGTAGTCAAGAATAAGAGCATTTCTGACTTCCAAGGTGTTGATCTCATCTGGCAGAGGACAAGGGCAAAGACCTCTATGAACGCTATCTAGAGCAGAGCAACCAGACAGACATGGGAGGCCGAAATCTGGCCAAGGAGGTCACCTCAGGCAGGTGCAAGGCCCATAACACTACGGATGAAGACACAGTGACAGTGAAAGAAATCAAGGCTGTGCTTCGACGATAAAAAAAACAGCGCTCCAGGGCCTGATGTCATAAGATACGACGACCTCAATAGGTATACCGACAACGAGCTAGAGAAACTAGCAGACATGTACAACAACAATATAGGGGTTGTTAGCATCAAGGAGGAGTGGTTACACAGTTATCTGATTCCCTTGCCGAAGCCTGACAAAGACCACAAAAAAAATTCAGGGATATCGAATTATGACCATGCAGAATACAATAGGCAAGCTGCTGGAGAAGGTAATTGCCAGGAAAATATCAAGCCAGCTAGAGAGGCAAGGTGATTTCCCACCTACCTTGGGTGGGTACCGTCCAAAAACAGAAACCTGGATCAATGCAGTAGTGTTTGCCCATGATGTCTATGAAGGTTTCCACTCAGGCATTGAAACCTTTGCTGCAGGGATTGATCTTGAGGACGCGTACAACAGAGTACCATCGAATTTTGTAATGCTTCAGCTTCTTGAACTCAAAGTAAGTCCATTCCTCCTTAGTTGGATCGCTGCAGCCCTCTTCCAACGGAAAGTAGTTTTTAGATGTGGCAGCTGGACTTCGGAACCAACAACAATATATCCTGGCCTACCACCGGGATCACCATTATCTCCGGTACTGTTCAACGCCTACACAGTGAGAATCACCAGTGAGCAGATCACTGGACCTGGCAGGACATTGTCATATGCCGATGATGTTTTAGCGCTTTGTGGTGCATATCGATGTGCACCACAAATGCACGTCCTTTCCTCCTTCTACACTACTTACAAGTGATACAGCATGTAGGGAGATGCGCTACCTTCTTGATTTTCCAACCATTGAAGACAGAATACAAGTCTGCAGAGCACGCACCTACCTCAGAGTTAACGCAAACACACAACATCCACTGCATAGTGAAATTATAAAGGTTAAGGGCAGCAGATTAAAAAGAGGACTGTCGTGGATGGGTCAAGCCGAAGACATTCTTCAACAGGTGTGTTCACTTGATGACTTAGAGCCTGGCGAGGAGTGGGTACAAGTGCCAACAGATTTCTGCACATCCTTTTCAGTTTGCATCCAACTAGATAGAAAATGCATACAAGAAAATCCGGCTGCTGTGGAGGCTGAAGTACAAGCGTTGATTTTCGAGAATTCTCTAGACGGTGATGCTGTCATCTACACAGATGGGTCGGTCGTCCGACATGTGAAAAGCTGATGGGCCTTTACGGCTCGGGCCGGAGGGAAAATTGTGAAGGAGGACTCTGGTGCTTTCACTGAAACCACAAGTAGCCTGACTATGGAAGTCATGGCAGTAAGTAAAGTAATAACATGGCAGGAGCCGCAGACATTCACTAGGGCATGTTTCCTTAGCGACTCAATGAACATGATCAAGAGGATAGAGGAGGGGTCGATCCGAAGAGAATGATTGCTGCCTCTGGAGCGGTCTCGGCTGGCAAAGATTAGTTTCATTTTCGTGCCAGGGCATGCGGGAGTAGAAGGGAATGAGCGTGCTGACAAGCTTGCAGGTAAGGCTACTGTGAAGGGCGGACGCGCCATGGACCAGGCTGACATTCTGAATGCTCTACGAGAAGTGAGACTTTTGCGTGAACCAAGTGATGACTGTGAATCTACAACCATGGCCAGAATGCGAGAACAGCAAATTAAAAGAGGGGTAGCCAAACAATAACACTACGCAGGAAGCCAAAGAAGATTGATAAACCAACACAGAACTGGCGTCGTTAGCCGCTACACGCTGAGGGATTTGCTGAGGAGGGGATCCGAGCACTTATGGACTGAATGGTTCGATGTGCAATGAGGATGATCTGTCGACTAATTAACTAACTTACCCCACGATTGGCTGCATAGCTATAGGGTCCCACTCCCAAAGCCAGGTAAGGACCACTCCAGACTTAATGGATACCGAATCATAACCCTGCAAACCACGTATAGCAAAGTCCTCGAAAAGATAGTAGCACGCAGGCTCCAGCAACATTTGGAAATTTGGAATCTTCTTCCCCAAGGACTCGGGAGCTACCGGCCTGGAAAGGACACCTGGGCCAAAGCTGCAACTTTTGCATTTGATGTCTACGAGGGCTTCCAGAATAAACAGGAGACAGTGGCGGTAGCTCATTACCTGGAAGATGCGTATAACAGGGTCAGGTATTATCGGTTAATACACACACTGTTGGACATGGAGGTCTGCCCTTGCCTCGTTAGATGCAGTCCTTTATGAGCGTAAGGTTGCACTGCGCATGGGTACCTGGACTTCTGACCCCTGTACTATTACACCTGGGTTGCCGCAGGGATCTGCCTTGTCCCCGGTGCTCTTTAATGTCTACACCAGCAAAATCGCAGCTATTGAGACATCAGGTGTGGGTAGAATCTTGACATTCGCAGATGATGTGCTGGTGTACAGACAGGGCAGAGACAGAGACATTTTGGCGAAAGACGTACAGGTGGCGGTAGACAAGGTGACGGAGTGGTGCAGGGACGCAGGGTCCATTTTAAACCCAGACAAGGCATCGGTTGTGTGGTACTCCCTGGATAACCGGATCGTCAAGGCACACGTCCCACGTATTATGTTGAATGAATGTCCTCTTAGTCGAGAGAGTAAATTGAAATACTTGGGTATCACCTTTGACAGGTGTTTGTCTTTTAAGGATCATCTGGAGGATTTGGTCGTGAAGGCTGGTAGGCGACTTAAATGCATTTAGGGCTATGGCAGCAACTGGGGTAGATCAGAGGATGCTGTACAGGCTCTTTCAGCAGTTAATAATTTCTGTCATTAAGTATGGTTTGGGGCTGCTGACAGTATCAAAAAGCCAGCTTGAAAGGTTGGAGCGCATACAGAATGCTGCCATGCGGTTAATACTGGGGTACACAAAGGACACACCAATTATCTGCATGAGGCATATCCTGGCGCTACCTACAATGACGGATAGGCATAGGGTCCTTCAGGCCAAATGGTACTTGAGAGTTGCAGCAGACAGGGATCACCCGCTGCATGTAGCAATGGATATGGTAAAGGGTCATAGACTAAGACGAGGCAGGTCCTGGATGGCATAGGCAGAACTTTCTATAAGTCAGGTGTGTGATCTAGAGACCATCAATCGTGAAAGAGAGTGGGATGAAGTTCCGGATGACATTACGGACTGGCACAATGTAATAATAACGCTGTGTCGTGAGTGCAGAGAATGGGCAGCGGGCCGCACTGAGTTTGAAGTGCAACAGCTGATCCAGAGCAACACACATCAAGGTGACATAGTTATCTACAGCGATGGGCCAGTGGTGAGAAACAGACGTAGTGGCTGGAGCTTTATTGCAAAGGCTAATGGGCGAGTCTTGAAAAAGGAGAGCCTGGCATATGAGACTACGACCTCCAGTATGAGAATGAAGGTGGAGGCAGTAACAGCGGCATTCCGGTGGCTAGAGGAGACTACTGCAACACACGTTGTGTTCATTGCGGATTCAAAGAGTATGCTTAGCAGGGTGGAGAGGGGAATATTTCGTGTGGAATGGCTCTCGTCGCTTCAGAGGTCATAGATTGTGATAATTGTATGGATATTTTGCCCAGGCCATGCGGGTGTACGGGGAATGAACATGCTGATAGTCTAGCAGGGAATGCACCTCTTGGTGGTATCTTGCCTATGGACAAGGGGGTGATGGTCGTGCGCTTGTGGGACCATGTGGAGAAGGAGGAGGAAAAGATCTAGAACCCATATGTGGAAAGAATGAGATTGCGGGGGATCGGCAGGGGTTCTGGAAGAATCTCAAAACTGAGAGGGAAGACCAAGAGAACATTTAATCAGATAGCGGTGGGAACGATTAGTAGTATGACTCTTCGCTGGCTGTTGAACGAGGGGACTGAGCACGTATGGGAATGTCCTGAGTGCAGTGATGTCGGTTCTTGACTCAACTCAACTCAACTCAGTTGTGAGAGAAATACACCAGCAGCAAAGAGAAGCTAAAGAGAAAACAGTTCGTTGTACGGGAGAGGTTGTGACAGCCGTCATAGAGCATGATAAACAGCAATTAAATACTGAGTCTCTGAGTGACGAACAGAAGTTGTCAATGGGAATATGTGACACACACACGCAAGCAATCATAGAACTTGTTGAAAGAAAAATCGAAAAGCTTAATTTATCAGTTCTAGAGGTGCCTAAGCAAATTAAGACATCTTTAAATATTGTCCAAAAGAAAAAAAAACAATGTCATTTACTGCCAATATAGTACCTTGCGGTGTATGGCAGTCGGTGGGGGGGGGGGCGGGGGGGGCTGAGGAATTAAAGCCACCTGGGTAATGAAGTCGCCACGAACTGTGCAGGTTAGAGTTTTCTTTTTGCCCCCGATAGAAAAAAAAAACTTCATAACTTAACGCGGATTCGAACAGTCTTCCAAAAGAGAATCCGGCATTCTAGCCACTCGGCCAGCCGCTCCTCCCTCTGTACATGGATGCTATACTGTTAAAAAAAGAAAAAGAAAAAGAAAGAAACGCATAGCTAGCGTAAGGTGCGTTTGTATGAGTTTGTAAGTACAATTTGGTGCTAGGGTATATAAAAACCAGCCTCAAATGTTCTTCACAGTGTCAAATGCACGTATTGACCTGAATTGCATTTGTTTTTGTAATCGTTAAAATGCAGTTGTCAATAGTCTTTCTGACCAAATTTATACCACAGCTCATGATGCGCGCATGTGAAAGCAACAATATTTGAGGTGAACACGATTCACTGACTTTGCAGCTGAAACTCTATAACAGGATAACGCTACACAAAACAATTCAGTTCATTTTTAAGCAAACATCCATGGCGTCTCTATCGATAAATTTAAAGAACACTGCTATTGGCGACTGCATGCGTGCGAAAGTCAAAATCAGGTTGCCAGACATCTAAACGTGCATCAGAGTACCATCAATCGACACTGGTTCTAAGCCTCTGGCTCAGTTGAAGACTGGCATCGCAGTGGACGACCCAGAGTGACAACAGCAGCGAATGATCGCTTTATTCGGCTTCGTCAACTCAGACTGTCTGGAATAAACTGCATGACGCTGGACTTCGGGCATAGCGACATCATCGTGGACCTGTCATTACTCACCGCCATCGCCAAAGATCGACTAACAATGGAGATGTGTCTGGTATAGTGACGCATCTTTCTTTTTGTTGCGGCATCATGATAATCGGAGAAGGGTCTACCATGGGTGAAATGAACGTTTTGCCCACAATTGCGGTAATGAAGCTCTGCCGCACGGTAGTGGAAGTGCAATGGTGTGGGGAATGATCAGTTACAGCTGAAGGAGTCAATTGGTTCACATTGAAGAAGGTTTTAATGCGCCACGATCCGTAAATGAAATTCTTCTACCCCATGTCCTTCAACGTTTGGCTACCCAAATGTCTGTGTTTCAACAGAACAATGTCAGACCCATTGTGCACGCAGTTCCTGACTGCCAACAACAATCTCACACTTCCCTGGCCATCCCTGTCTCCAGACATGAGTACGATTGAGCACCTGTGGGATGAGCTGCATAGACGTACTTGTCACCGAGACATTGCTCCAGCCAATCGTCGTGATCTGTTCCAGGCACTCCAGGAAGAGTCGGCAGCCATCCCACAGGCCCACATCAGACGTCTGATCGCACACATGCCCAGGAGATGCCAGTCGCGAATTGATGCAAGAGGACGTCATACACCGTACCGAAGGGAAAATACGAATGCTTAAAATCTCTCCTGACCTGGATGCAAAACAACTGTCAATTGATTGGCTGAAACCTTAGGTATTATTGTGTGCAATTTGAACAATTTACTCATTACGTTTAAAAAGTTATTGAATATCATAATTATGACTATGTGTGTGCCTTCAGTAGCTATGCGTTTCTTTTTTTTTTTTTTTTTTTACCTGTATAGCTTGATAACAAATAAACAACTCACAACTGAGTTGGAAAAAACAATTAGAAATTTAATGGCAGAACAGAATAAAAACACCAGATAACAATCAGTTTAACCTAATCAAACAGTAATGTCAGATTTAAACACATTTCTTGTGCCGGTCTAATCAGAACTTAAGAAGCATGTACACATGTTTATAATTAAAAGAGGCAGACTGGCAGAATCATTAATACAGCTGTAACCACCCAAGGTAATTTAGGGGCGCGCGATAAAGGTCAAGGGAGATAACCCAAGTAATTACAAAATGCTGTTAGGGAGCATATGCATGCTGATTAAGTCCCTTTAAGTTTGTATTGTTGGCAAAATGACGACTATTGAAAAGAATTTTGACAGCACAAATGCGATTATTATAAACAGTCACAGAATATTGAATATGGAAGGACTGCACTGACTTGAAAGATTACATTTTCAAGACAAACCGTGAGATATTTGCTGTTATTGAGAAAGAAGCCCAGTTAGTCTGGGACAGAATACGGGGACGCCTACGATCTCATGGAAAATACACGTTTGATTTTTACGTGAATAACTTCAATAAGTTGGCCAGGTCAGGGAAAGCTGTAGACAGCCCACCGTGGCATATCAATGAGATGGAGACCTGTGTGACTGGCAGTGCTGAAATGTTGACTAATGGTTGGATGCAGGTTAGGCTATTGCTTGGGCGTCAGCCCAATGACGTAGAATTACAACCAAAATGAGAACAAGCATATAAGTTCAAGAATGTAGCATGATTGTATCCTTGAATCAGATTGTTCTTTTTTCTGTGTTAGTTAGTTAGTTAGTTAGTTTAGTTGGTTAGTTTAGTTGGTTAGTTGGTTAGTTGGTTAGTTAGTTGGTTAGTTGGTTAGTTGGTTGGTTGGTTGGTTGGTTGGTTGGTTGGTTAGTTTGTTAGTCGTGGTTCTAACTTCGCGACAAAGGGTCGTCCCCATATTTCTCCGTTCCTGTGCCAGTGAATATCACACAAAATGCTCCTCACTGCCCAATGTGAACAATGGAATAGACAGGGGTATCGGCAAGCCAACAGTCCGCACAGGTACACTGTGCATAATTCCGCCGCCAGAATGCCAACACAAAAGTCCTCCACGAAAAATTAAATAATTCAGTGTTATTTAATATCAATAATAGTTCGCATGGCTTGAAACCTGTTTTATTCGTGCCCTATGCGACAACTGCTTATTTACCGTATGCTCATTTTATTTTCCATTTCCGCATGAGCAGAGTTGAGTCAAGAAATGACATCACAGCTCTCAAACTATCCTATATGTGCTCCGTACCTCATCTTCAACAACCAGCGAAAAGTCCCAATACTAATAGTACCAATTGCAAACTGATTATGTGTGTTTGGCCTTTCCATTTCCGCGTGATAAGCCAGGAAATCTTTTGCAGTTATTTTTACTTTTACGCATTCTGAAATTATTCTAAGTAATCGGTTAATGGTTAACCATAAATACATAAACAAAGATATATATATATATATATATATATATATATATATATATATATATATATATATATATATATATATATATATATATATATATCATATAGTAGGCGGTAGGCCTCATAAATGCTTATATATTTGTTATACCGCCCCCTTGTTTTGTCACAAAAACGGATCCAGAACGGACCGCCATTGACCTATTTTTCTGGTACATCTGGGCGAACCGGCGCGAACTGGCAGCCGCAATGTGCGGTGCGGTGTGCGGTGTGATCGAACCTCATTTACCATATATGGTTGAGTCCAGAGGAGAGTGGTGCTACAGAGAATCCGTGTATGAAACTATGAAAGCTAAGCAGTTTAACGAAAGCGTGCCGGATATGGAAGAATGGACAGGCGATAGTGGTAATAGATTATCTAATATGACAGACGATAGGGTGACTAACCTACTAACGGTAGTCATCACTGCAACCTCAGCGTCATGCATATAAGGAGACAAGCAAGTGTTTCGGGTCGAAACAGCCTTACAAGACCTATTCGAGGTGGTGGTAAAGAGTATTTAGTCAAGTGGTTCGGCTATCCCAAGTCATTCAACAGTTGGATCTCAGGCCTAACCAGATACTAAGGGAAGAAATGAACGTGGAAACTTACAAAATAGCCCAGAAGTGGAAAATGAAATTCTTTCTGGTGCATGTTTGGTCGGCGAGTGCCGCTACTAGAGATTGTCTTCTGTCAACTTGTCGTTATATACACCGTCATTGGCGTATCACTAATCAATCTGTCTCGAGACAACGCAGACGAGGGCAAGCTGTCCTCTAAGCAGCTGTCTGCGTTACATGTTACCAATCCCTAAAATATGAGTTTCTACGTGTCATTACCGAGCAATGCGTCACCGAACATGTTTCCCAACAACGCTCCGGGTAACTATTTTGTCAGGTTACCGCAGACTATTGAGGTGAGTCAAAATTTCGAAGTGGGTCTGGCCGAAATTCAATTTCCCAAATACTACTGCAATGTGCTAGAGAATGAAGTGTGGCTAAGATACATCCCACCCAACGGCAGAATGATAAGAAAGGCGTATCCCCCGGGCCTCTACAGTTCACCAGACGCGTTTATACCTGCACTGAATCGACTAATGAAAGATCGGAAGGTGGACGACCAGCTTTGTGTTATATTCCATTTAGACAATGCCTCAAAGAAAGTCATCGTGAAAATACTCGAACCCTGAGCCACTGTTACATTTAGTGAGAAGTTGCAAGAGCTATTAGATATAATTTAAGGTGAAGGCATAGACCTGAATAACGACCTACAGAATGTCTACGTCTACTGCGATCTCATAGTGGCGAGACCAGTCGGAGACGCCATGGTCCCACTACTAAGGACGGTTCCTATCATGAATCAGCTCTCGACCTCAGTGTTTCGCGTCTACGACAAACCTCACTACGTACCGCTGAGTAGGTACTCATTCGACACAGTGGAAATACTTTTAACCACCGATACGGGCACAAAGATCTCATTCACTACAGGGACTTCAGTGCTGATGTCACATTTTCGAGCTCGGAAGAGATCGGACCTAGAATAATAAAATACGTGGCGTTACGTCGAAATCCCAGACTATACGAAGACTTTTACTGTAACCAAGCTGGACATGGTATGTTTGTAGATGGTCGGATTCAGATAGGTCGTGGTATCGGCAGTTTCTTCAGTGGACTCAATCGCATGATTTTACCCTGGCTAAAGACAGGTGGTAAGATCTTACTCAGAGAAGGTGTCGTGAAGGATCTGCGAGTGGAACAAGATGCTTGGGATTGTAGTAATGTTGGGGAATCCTTTACAGAATACGCCAAGCAAGCCGCTCAGTGTCTATTGCAAGGAGCTGTCAACCATGTGAGCCAATCGGGTGCAGTGCCAACTTATGAGCCCAGTATAAAACTGAACACCGCACGTCGTTTGCACAAGAAGAAGTACTCGGATACATGTGCATGATATCTTTGATATACACCCAGAACCATTACAAGTCATCGCCTACACAGAGCAGATTATTGAAAGCTCTAAGACCAGTCAAGTGCAACCAGATTACATCTCATAATGATGAATACCAGAATACTACTGATACGTATAATCGTTGGCTACAGTAAAGCCAGTCAGATGTTTGATGTGACCCAGATGTGTGATGAATTCCAAATGTGTATCCGACAACCAGAGTCTACCAAGCTCAGATGACAACCCACGTTACCAAGACCCAGGCAATGCTGTTTATAAAGCTGCGAAAATAAAAATGAAGAATATAAGAATTTGTGTTATCTTGGTTATTTTGTCTGTGCTGCCTCTGTCAGATCATTTGTTCCATTGTATAAATTCTTCCACAGCCACATTCAACATGAAGAAACAACCTCTCGCACCAAGAAAGACTAGGATGACAAGAAAGTCGAAAACAAACCAACCATACCTCTAAAAACCAACAAACAAGAAAATTGCGTTTTCGTAACTTTATTTTTCATCAAAACCATTCCACGAAATTTTCGCGTGCAAAACACTCATACCACTAAAAAAAAAAAATCAACAAAACAAATATTTTTTCGTTTTCATACCTTTTATTTTTCATCAAAACCTTGCATGAAATGTTCGCATACAAAACACTCATACCACTAAAAAACCAACAAGCCAAAATGTTTCGTTTTCATAACTTTTATTTTCATCAAATCCATTACATGAAATTTTCAATAGTTTAGAAAGTGTAGAAGACAGAGTCAACAAAACATTTTTATTGACGTGTATTTTCAGTACATTCATCGACAAAGTACATTCATTTTTATTGTACATCACATTAGATGACCTGTGAATAACGTGACATTGACACAGAAAGTCGTTTATTTTCATTGATATAGACATTTCACACATATGACCACTTTAGAATGCAATAGAACATATTATTGCCCACCTTATAGACAGTAAAAACTAGAATCCATATATACAGCTTTACACTAGGACGTGTTATATGTCTAGTGGTGATGTAGTGACCGTGTCTGCGTGTACTTGACGTTTTATGTAGAAATAGGATAGTGAGTTTCTGTGTTGTCTGTATGTGTAGATTGGCGTATCTTGTGCTTTGAAGCCTACATTTGTCCCTCCAGTCGCTGTCTGTGTGTCGAGTACCTCTAAAAACGTTTGCCTGTCTAGGTGGGTGTTGTGATGTTTGGTGAGGTCTTTTGTGCTTGTTTTATTGTAGTCTCCGAAACAATGGTATGTTTTACTATATAAGTATACCATTCCATCCCCTTCGTATTCTAATTTGAAAAGACCAGGTGTTCTCTTTTCATAAGTTTTGATAGTCTGGCAAGCCTTACAGTTATCAGTACTATCTATATGTTCAGAGCAGACTTAACCAGGAAACCACTGATTATGAACTATATCATATTTTGCTCTAGATGGGGTCTAGCTGCTTCTGCTAGTGTAGTTTGCTAAGGACTAAGTAATGAGAATCAGTATCCATTTTGCATAGCTGAAAATCCATCCTGTCTAAAAATGTATCTATGAAATCATAATAAAATTCCAACATCCTCAATTTGGCATATTGGTAAACGAAAAATCCTATTTGAAGGGGGAGATCCCAGACTGTTGTCTTTTCCCCTTTTTCTACTTCAAAAATGTCATCGGCCAGTGGTGTCATCTTCTTAAATAGGGGATTATTCACTAACTTGGTCGTGTCTTCAGCCTTACAATATGAAACATCAGAGTCTCTGGCCTTATTGGTTAGGGTTTTGCCATATGCGACATTCCCCAATAATTTCATGGTTTCCGCCTTAACGGTAGAGGCGGTATTACTGTCACCTTCTCGTCTGGCATTAGACATCGTATCACCAGATTCTTGGAAGCAGTTGAAGCTTATATTCAGTGATTTGGTACACATGGGTGACCTCTAGCCCATGTTCCAGATACCATTTTAATAATGGTGGGGCTAACATAACCTTTTCTGCAATATAGATACCTATAAGTGTCAGTCTGGCACTTGTCAGCAAACTATGTGAATGGGCCCTCATAAGGTCACCAATATGCTCTCTACCCACTTCAGTATTTTTTTGAAAATGGGTGTAATCTCCGAGAATCGTTCTTTATGCTTGTCTGGCACATGGATACCACACTCTATCAAACCAAACAAAGTTTCGTCTTTAGCATCCTTTAGAATCCTTTCTTTGTTAATGGTCTGTTTATTATGCCAGGGTTTGACATAGAGGAATCTGGCCTTGACAAAACACGTAATGTCACTGTCGGTCTTTTTAGATTCCTCCATTCGCATTCCCACATTTCTACTACTTTAACTTTCACCTCGTTAACCAAGTAGTCGTGAATATCACATGTGGTGTCATATAGTTCTGTCAGAAGTATCTTATTAACTGGGTTAATGTCAATACCACGGGTTAGGGGACAGTCTGGGTGTCCGTGGAATAGGCATCCGTGAAATTGATACACGGTATTATTCACCCTATCCCACCCATCTACTCTAATATGACGCGGGCCCAGAGGCATCCCCCCCCCATTAAATTGTATCCTCAGCTCTATATTCTCACAATGATTTATCCACGCTAACCACTGTCTGCACTGAACAGTATAAAATCTAGAATTATGATTCTTGAACTCATCTTCTGCCTTTCTTATGACAGGAAAACCCGTGGACATCTTTTGCATTAGAGCCCACAGGTAGAGAGAGTTAGCGTCATACCCTTTCAAGCTCTCAACTAGCTTTCCCCCTCTGATGCGTGTCTGACCTACTTCATGGTATCTATGAAAGATTATGGATGGTTATCTTACAATATTGTCTCTGAGTGTTTTGTGCAGGTCTTTCTCATTCTCAGAAGATAGTGAAAACACTACGTTTTAGGGCAGAGTGTTAAAAAGATACTTTAAGGTTACTCCGGGGATGGAAATGGCATCCTTAAACATGTCTACACCTAAATCCTTGTAAGAGGTCACTTGTTTATCTAATGCCTCGATAAAAGGCTGTACATCTTTGTTATTATGCCAAACCAGAAAGTCTTCTAATGTGGTCATCTTATTATCATCCCACACTTTCTGACACTCTTGATACTCTGCCCCAGTAATATTACTATTTCTAAGTTTTGAAAAAAATGACCCGTGTTTGGGTAACTTTGTTTCTTTTAATTTTCCATGGTCTGAAATATATTCGTAACAGAAATTTCCCTTAGTTTCCTTAATTTTGTAGGCGGCTAGGTATTTTGAGTAATTGAAGCCTGGCGTTAAATAGTTACTTACATCCAGAAATTTTAGGTGGTCGGTGGCAATACACATAAAATTATTGTTTCTTTTGACAACAAAGTTGCATGACACTTCTGATTTTATAAAATACGAGAATAAGTATGGTTTAATGAGGTTAATATCTTACTTTCTAGAGTTGAACCCCAGGACAGGCAGCACCTTTAATACGCATCGAACCTACCAATTGATGTGTTTTCATTTATCGCCTCTAGTTCAGTGTACACCCATTCGAACTCACGACGTATTTCTGAATACGCTGCATCAGCGATTCGGGTTAAATATTCAAGCATTCTATTTACCAGATCTTGAGGATCACCTGCTGTGATGAAGCAGACCGGGGCCTCGAATCCATGAACGTTGAACGCGACTGAGCACGACATGGGAACATGCTTTGCAAAACTTTTTTCGAAGTAGTAGCATTGGGAAGATTTGAAGAGTCAAAGAAGCATTCAAAGTCGTATGTAGCCCTGTATGGGTAAACATACTTGGTATCGACTGGGATGCCTTGCTCAGCAATTAGTTCCCAGATGGTTTCTGGTGGACTGTACACCACTCCTTTAAAATCTTCAACAGTTTTACCACCGTTACAATTCCTTTCATGTCGTTCCATACGTCGATACTCCTTCCACAGCTTCCCACATTTGGGGCAACTAAATGCATGAGCTACTCTGTCAATATCAATAATGTGCATAGAATGATCTTTGAAAAATATCAATCTTAACGTTTCACCGTGTGTTCCACTGCCTCTAAGTTTTGGTACCAGTGAATGGTTATCATCGTATTCAAAGATGTCTATGTTAAGATCACAACATTCTTCTTAATTGGGGACGTCAAGAAGTTTAACACCTGGAAAGTTAGTTAGGGACACTATATCTTGATATTCTTTCCACTGATTTGCATACTCTTTCGTTGATTTCCTAAGATTTTTAACTTGTGAGCCTTTGTGTACAGCTAGAGATATAAAGAAACAAAGATTATTGATGTATGGCTTGTTGAGTGAGTCGTGTTGTAGTATATTGATGGCTTGGTTGTTACTTATGTAGTCGGAGATATTAGTTAGGTAGCAACCAATTGGGAATTCTAGGATGTGAAAGATGTAAAATGATGTGGCAGCTACAGTCTCTATACTGTATTTGATGTCTGGTCATTGCTGCATGGCATATGTAAGGATGTGATGTTGATGAACTGTTTTGATAAAAGCGATAAAGTCGTGTCTGTTATTGATTAAAGCTGGAAATTCTAACACAGCAGAATGTTAGAGGAAGCGTGAAAGAATCTAAGGTCATCTGTTTCTATATGTCTTAGAATTAAATGATAGGAATAATTGATCTTGAAGCGGTTTGTCTGACTATTTAATATCTTGTATAGGGTTTCTGTCCAGTCAATAAGGTGCTGTGTCTGTGGGCTAATATAGTATTGTAGACAGACATGTGTTTGCCGCGCTTGTGATGTGTCCTAATACTCTGCCAGTTGTCTCTATATGTGGGTTGGATTTCCTCAGGGAGGTTATCTTGTGTTTCTGCTTCAACTTGTCCAAGTTTGTGTTTTTTAGCTGTGTGTGTGTGTGTGTGTCTGCGACTGCTTTCCTTTTGCGTGATGTAATGTGTGATGTTGTAATGTTTGGGGTGTAGTTTCCATTGAGGCTGTAGTGTCCGTTGTTGATGTCTGTTGGTGTATTTTTATGTGGCGTTGTAGGTTGTCTTTCCCATTGTATAAGTTCTCACAGATGTGACATTCGTGAATTGTGGTGTGGTGTTCGGTGTCAATGTCACGTGTAAGACCGTAGTTGTCAGAAAAGACCTGACCACATGTAGCACACAGAAAGACATTGTTCTGAGTAGTGGCCATAGTGATAGACAAAAACTGTGATGAGTCAATAAAACGTTGCTGGTGATATAATAATAGTAATATCTTGTGTAGTCGGTTCCAAGCTTTTGCAGGTCCTGGCAGTAGATGGTGAAATTCAGAAAAATACACTTGTAGTTTCCGAGAATGGTTTGTTAATGTGATTCACTAGTTTTCGGTGGTTGATATGGTGATAGTAAGATCTTGTTTAGGTGTTCCAACCTTTTCCAGTAATTACAGGTCCCGTCAGTAGATAGTGGTGTTCGGCAAGATACACTTGTAGGTTCCAGATACAGGCTTGATAATGTGAGTCAATAGTTTTCGGTGGTTGATATGGTGATAGTAAGACCTTGTGTATGCGTTCCAAACTTTTCCAGTAATTACAGGTGCCGACTATAGATAGTGAAATTCAGCAAAATACACTTGTAGTTTCCAGATACAGGCTTGATAATGTGAGTCAATACATTTCGATGACAGATATGGTGATAGTAAGACCTTGTGTATGCGTTCCAAGCTTTTCCAGGTCCTGGCAGTAGATAGTGACATTCAGCAAAGTACACTTGTAGTTTCCGAGAATGGCTTGATATTGTGAGTCAATAGTGTCCTATATTTGCTTGGTGATAGCACAGTAGGAACTTGTGTGGAAGCAATAGATAACTGGTTGTTTATGTGCAGATTTCTGTAGCTTTTCAAGTTTTCAAAACTGATGTGTTGTCTTTTATATACCACTACGTCAAACAACTGTGGAGAAAAGACATCATTATACACATAATCATGCTGATAACACGGACAATATTTTATATCAAATTAAGCCAAATCAAACGAAAATATCTTTGTGGCTTATGACATCATATGTAATATAGTATGAACCTTCATTAATCTCATCCTTAATCAGGATCTTCTCTGTGAGTATATTTGTTAGCAATGGCTTGTATATTGTATAGAACCTTTTTATATTAGTTAGCTATGGTGAGTTATAAAATATGATGAAAGCATACCAGTGGTAGAGTGTTGGTTGCCTTTCTTATACTATGCTCAATACGAGGTGTTTCCTATTTGTATCACCAAGTTTTCATTCACGAGAAAGGATAACAATGATATAACAAGGGCCATCACTGTAAAATTACATTTGATACAATATGAAGATATACCTTTCAGACAGACCCTCTTTTACACAATGTGTATAGCAGTCAGATAATGTGATATCATGTGTGTTAGTGATATACATTCTTGTGATATAGTTAGATGTTATGTGTGTTATAAATGAGCTTGCATCTGACACGGTTCTATGTAAGGTTGGGATTCCAATAGAGTGTGTACGTCGCAGTCATCTTACAAATCCACCTGGTAATGGAGCTATGCTAACGATACGGAGAAGGTCCAGAGGTTTTTTAAAATTCAAGTATCGTAACACTGTACACGGGTGACTGTACCAACTATAGGGGTATTCTGTGTATTTACCAGAATTGTTCGGCACATACTGCAAGTCCTGGGAGAGCATGTCTACCCAATATCATAGTGTGGCTTGTGACAGAACTGGTCTACCATTAATATGATAGTCTCATGGCGACAAACTCAAAATTCCGTGAACAGAATCAACCGCTATGTATTGCCTTCATCGACCGAATTAGACAGAGATGTGTGCTCTCTCCTCTGCTATTTAACATCTACATGGACAGACACTCCAGAGAAGCAAGCCTTATCACCATAGCTTAAGGTGAAGAAGCTGATCAACAGGAAATATATGACTTATTTGCAGACGATCAGTATATGTGTGTTGAGTAGAAACGAGGGCAGACTGCACCATCATATTAATAATCCGAGTTCAACATGCAGCAGATACACTATGAGTATACATACACCCAAAACCGTTAGCACATCACCCGGTCCACTAATTAAATAAATAGTTAAAACATGTTAAATAATTCATAAATCTTGGAAGTATGATCACAGAAGATGGCAGATTGGACATAGAGGTCAAAAAGTCAATTACACAGCAGCTGTCACCATATAACACCCAAATATACCAGTGTACACAAAAGGTCAGATAATAAACACCCATAGTCACAGCAACCTTAAGCTACCAAGCTCAAACTTGGACTTTATCCAAATCACACTTGAGCAAAATAAACGCCGGTGAGATGAGGTGCATTAGGAGAGCTGCCACCTTACCAAACCGAGTAAGAAAGGGTGACAGACAGTAGGATCAACATAATGTGCCACACTCAAAGACAAAAGTTCAAGTGGTTCGACCATGTCGTTAGAACACCCTCAACTACCATCACCCCATCAAAGAACGAGACGAAGAGGGTGACCAAGAAGACATTGGATATTGTACAATCACACGGAATGACATCAATTGCCACCCATCAGGTGATTGAGCGGAATTTAGTCCTCCGAACGCCATATGCTTGTAGAAGTGGAAGATGATGAGGAGCGACCTCACAAAGGTCTTTGCTTTGGTCAGTTGTGAGAGTCTGTTCAAACCACTAAAGAAGATTGGCTGCCCACCATTTCAATTCATTGTGGAATCGTTCAGGTATGAATGGTATAATAAAGTTTGATGGTGCAAGTTCCGAAGAGTGTGAAATCAAGAGTGGCGTAGGGAGGATTGTGTTCCCACTCTGTTTAGAAAATACTTTTCACTTCTACTGATATATTCCCTTCGTGATCAGAAAGGTGGTTTATACATTCACTTACGCACAGATGGTGGTTTCTTCAGAGATTGAAGATCAAATTAGTAAGGTACTGATCAGGGAGGTGGTTTTTGCAACTACTACAATTAAGAATACACTCTGTGGAAGAATTACAGTGTTTACTATCTGCAATCTCCCATGCTTGTTCTAAATTTGGTTTAACAGCGAACAGAAGACACAGATTATGACGTGTTTACCATCAATCTTTATTGACGAGAGGCCGAAATAAAGATAGTAGACCCTTTTAACTATCTAGGATCAGAGGTAAATAGCAAAGTAGCCCTAGATCACAACATCAATAGCATGGTCGGATATTAACATGTTAACAAAGTCTGGGAGAACAAGAAGCTGTCAAAACAAAATTACTTGTCTATCAGACACGTGTCCTTAGTATGTTAGATTCCTGGCCAACTTATAGACTCCAATATTCAATACAGTTTTAATATGAGGTGTCTGCGAAGAAGTGGTAAGACAAAATAACACATAATCAGGTATTGGAAATATCAGGGTTGTTTCATGCTTGGTCTTCAAAGACTTGAATGGACATATTAAGAGGCTGGATGATGGTAGAATACCAAAGGACATTTATGTCAATTACAACTGGGTAAGGGCTCTCGGGGTCTGCCTTTACTGCGATACAAAGATTTGTGTAAGCGGGACATGATATATGTATTGATAATGTACCTTGGAAGCAAGTCGCAGCGTGGTTGCCTGGAGGGTACATTTGACATAAAAACAAAGGAGACACTTAGTGGCGATACATCGCACATAGAGTGTGTAAGATTCATATGGATCTGTTTTATAAGGATCAATGGTGACTTTGTGAGCAATGATGAAACCATACCTGTGACAGAATGACAGATTTCACCTCCTTGTACTTAATAACCTCGATCCTCCAGTGTACGTCAGTGTTGTTTCAAGCTGGAGAAGAGATAAATATGATTACTCATGTGACTACGTATTCTTTATATAGTAGATATGACAGCACCTTTAGGGAGCACCTAATTTCCGACTTAGTTAGGGCCCCCTGTACTACTGTATGACCCAGACTATATGTTGTATTAGTATTTCGTAGTTCTGCTGCTAGCCTTTTTTTATATAGTAACATATGACTTTGATATAGTGGCTTCATATTTCTCACTTAGTTAGGACATCACATACATGACCCATAAAACTGATTAATATTATACATCATTTATATAGTAAAATATGACCTCGCTGGAACGGCCCCTAATTTCTGACTTAGTTAGGACATCCCATACTACTACATGACACTTACCACTGATTTATATTAGTGAGCATTTATATAATAATATATGACGTCACCTTTTAATGAGCACCTAATTTCCACTTTCATTACCAATCGAGGTACTACTGTACGACCCATAACACAGACCAGTGGTGAGAAACGACGGCACACATACCTTTGTGTATGGTTGACTCTTCAGTGTAAGCAATTGTCCACCTATTTTGTCTTTTGTAGCACGTGTGAATCTGCAGAAGGAATTATAAGATCCATATAGTGCATACATATATTGTAAAATTACACAGAGTATGAAACATTTTGATGTCTGATATACATGAGACACACAATCCATGGGAGGTAACCACATTACAGGGGAGATAGTCAGATAGCAATATAGTAAGGGCGGTAATCACCACAGACTTTTTACTCGACAGCCCCTTTTCACTCAGAATGAGTGCCCAGAGATTCATACATTTAGCCCATATTCTTTCTGACAAGTGCATAGTTAGCTCAGCTAAACAGATACACAGTACAAGATACATTTAGCGGAGTACATACTTTTTGTGTATGTGAGTGGTAGATCAAGGTTTAAATGACGTGTTGGTTCTTTTTCGGTCGACTCTGTGGATTGATATAAGCATACTAGATGTTAGAGACCAGAGAAAACACACACAGAATACACTATCTACCAACATTTATCACCTGGAATGCCACTAACCATGCCCTGATACTCTCTCTATGTCTCTCTCACCCGCTCTGTCTCTGTCTCTCTTTCTCACTCTCTCTTCCTCTACCTCTCTCTCTCCATCTCGTCCGCTCTGTCTCTACTTCTCTCTCGCTCTCTCGTCCTCTCTCTCTCTCTGTCTTTCTCACCCGCTCTGTCTCTGTCTCTGCCTCTCTCTCTCTCTCTCTCTCTCCCTCTACCTCTCCATCTATGTCTCTCTCTCTCTCTCTCTCTCTCTCTCGGTCTCTCTCTTACTCTCGCCCTCTCTAGGCAAAAGTGGAAGATGATGATGCTGTACCTAGGACTACGGATATCTACAGATGACCGATACACAAGATAGCTTAAGAGCAGAATAGGAAAATGCGGCAGCCGTTATCAAGACATGTCGCTAGCCACCCAAAGCGCTCTCTTTCTCACCCGTTCTCGTCCTCACTCCCTCGCTCTCTCTCTCTTTCTCTCTCTCTCTCTCTCTCTCTCTCTCTCTCTCTCTCTCGCTCTCTCTCACTTGACAGCAACAGGGGAGACGCTGTATTTCTATTATTCACATAAACAGTGGTAGCTGAAGAAGATGATGCTAGTGCTTTGGTGTGATTATGTTGAATGATGATGCTGATTATAAGTATGATGATAATGATGATGATGATAATGATTTTGTTGGAAGTGCTGGGTGATGATGATGATTAGCGAGATAATGATGACAACCAATGCGACAGATGATTAGCGAGACAGCTATATTTACCTATTGATTATGTGGTTGTTTCGGGATTTGAAATTTAAATATTGAGCACAACCCACTACTGGCAACGCCGATCGCATTCTGGTATGAACCTAAGGCCTATCCACGTCAATATGGAAGCACTATACTCGAGTTTCGCCCTCGTTTGAGCTCGTCAGTAGTGCATATCCCTGACCGGATCCGGAAACAGTCCCGGATCACGCGTGTGAAGCGGGTGTGTAACCACGCCGCACACACTGGACACACCAAATTATCACAACAGAACATCACAACGCTACCCATCGTAGGCCGTGCTCAAGATTGCCCAATCGCCGCGACCGACGTCCGTCAATCGATGGGACCCGAACGATCAGGACTTCTCACTGGCAAGGAACACCAGGCCTCCTAAATCCAGCGAGCAATAATCAATTGATTATGTGGTTGTTTCGGGATTTGAAATTTAAATATTGAGCACAACCCACTACTGGCAACGCCGATCGCATTCTGGTATGGGATAGGCCTTAGGTTCATACCAGAATGCGATCGGCGTTGCCAGTAGTGGGTTGTGCTCAATATTTACCCACGCTTACCGATAAGGCACATGATGATGATACATGGCCAGGCATTGAGCTATCTAGGATTACGAGCAGTTTAAGGCATACACAGTATTCATTCACATGAAATGCGAGCGCTTTACATCGCTATATTTCTAAGGCGTTTCGGACACGGCGGAGCGCCATGATCGCCAACGCGCGCCAGTCGACCTGGCATACGATGATGACTTGAGAGATATGATTTGTTAATGGGTGTGTATGTTCTATGTGTGCGTCGTCACTTTGTGGTTTTGTTGGAATTTACAGTAGTTATATTACTATTCAGCGTACACAGAAAAAGGACACAACAGTATTGTCAAAAGCAGGCGTATATTTCTCCGTGTTTCTAAATATTTAACTAACCATTGCCGGACTACGCTGCAGACATTCCTAGCCTGTCCGCGTTTTCTGCCCAGGGGACAGCTATAATCTGATTAGCGGTCAGTGCGCTCATTCTAAACCTTCGCTGCCTACTATTCAATTAGTGGCAGACGGACACGACCTTACTTGCGGGGTTATCTAAATTACTATCAGCTGGCTTCGGACAACCCAGGCTGAGAAGGAAAGCTTATGGATACAGAATATAGCGATTCTCAAAAATATATGGGGAGGACTTTTTACGCTTTAATTTATTTATTTATTTATTAGATTATTTGAAAGTCCTTGTCTATCAAGCCTGTGTCCATAGTACTCTTCTTTATGGCAGTGAAACCTGGACAACTTACTCACACCAAGAGAAACGTTTAAACAGCTTTCATATACAGTGTCTGCTAAGAATTCTTGGTATTAAGTGGCAAGACAAAATCACAAATACTGAAGTATTGGAAAGATCAGGTTGTGCGACGGTTTATTTCATGCTTAGTCTTCGTAGACTTAGATGGATAGGACATCTTAGGAGGATGGATGATGGTAGAATACCAAAGGAATAATTTTGGTGAATTGCAGATGGGTAATAGATCTCAGGGTCGGCCTCTACTAAGATACAAAGATGTGTATAAGCGGGACATTATTGATACAGGCATTGATAATGCACACTGGGAGCAAGTCGCCGCTGAACGTGTTGCATGGAGGGCAAACATCAGAAATGGAATAAAGACAAAGGAGAAAATTATTGCAGATAAGTCACACACCGAGCGCGTGAGACGTAAGATGGCGCATGATGGTGGAAATTACCATGTGTTCACATGCACCCACTGTGAACGAACATTTACAGCGCGAATTGGCCTCATCAGTCACATTCGCTACCGCCATAGGTAAAAGTTATTATGCCTTTTTAAAGCACAAACTATCGTCTGTCAAGACGGCAAGGTGCCAGTGTATGTATTTATTTGTTTATTTATTTATTTCTTCCCGGGTTATACTTATATATCTGTATGCAGGTTGTCTCAGTGGGTAAGGCATAGAAGTAGTTACCTGGATGACTTGGCCACGTGGCATACGACAGGCTTATCCATGACAGTGGTGATCGAGTGAGTAAATAGAACGGAACACGGCCTGGCACATGTTAGATGGGACAAAATTGCGCGACATACGAATAATTATAATGATACTCACCACTGGCTTTTTTCTGTCTCTTTGTCAGTTCTTTTCTGTGATTCAGCAAAAAATGAGACCTTAGCAATTGCGCGCTGGCTTTTATAGCGGCAAGACATGTGGTACAGTATAGCTATAGCAATAACCGGTTCAAACCGGTCTACAAGTTTGTTCTATACCTTCCTACTTAGGAAATTGCTGACATGGCTATTTTCCCATTAAACCAGGTTGTAAAATGTTTTACATAGCGAGCATGTTCAGTCATGTCTTCAGCGCTGAGTCATGGGTTGACCGCACACACGTCGTGATCGGTCACGGAGAGGGCAGAGAGATATGATGACAAAGTCGCTAGTGGGGCACAGCGGTTCTAAAGTTACTGAGGAGTGTGAGCAGCACACCGAGATATACAGAGAAGTGCTATATAGAGAAGTAAAGAAAGAAAGAAAGATAGAAAGACATAAAGACATAAACAAATAAACAAATAAAGATAGAATGAAAGAAAGAAAGAAAGACAAAATGATAGAAACAAGACCGCTTGGTATATTTTAAGACTATCTGTCAGCATTCAGACTTTATTCGGGCCAAGGGACATAACTGGGGGAATTATAACAGATTTATTTTTTCAAAGTTATTTTAGTAACATATTAATCATATAATCTGAGAATATTATTTTTATATTCAGATTAATTATCTACGTTATACATACTAGAAGTATAACCATTTATTGTTTTTTAGGATTAATTTTTTTAATGATAATGTTTGCATCGCTAGTATTTATTACGCTTATTTACGCCAATCGCTTAAAGTTGATACATGGATACCCTATATGGACCCTGCCGAATGTTGGTAACTATCATTCTGAGCCGTGAAAATTTTATTAATGCATACAACTCTGGATAATCGAGGTAACTCGAGTGATGGAATAAATCATTTTCCAATCTGTCATATTGACGTCGGTCTCCTCATCGAAGGGTTCCATATCTACATGGATGGGGTTCGATCACACCGCACACCGCATCGCACACTGCGCCGACAGATTTGCGCGGGTTCGCGTGCCCGGTTCGCGCCGGTTCGCCCGGATGTATCAGAAAAGTAGGTCAATAGCGGTCAGTTTTGGATCCATTTTTGTGACAAAACAAGGGGCGGTATAACAAATATATAAGCATTTATGAGGCCTACCGCCTCATAAACCGCCTCAAATGATACCTGAAACGTCCAAATATAACTACTTGCCTCATGCACGTTCATACCGGGGTGTGTTGGATGTCACGTGTCCATCTTTGTACTGGTCAACCCCTAACCTTTCTTCTAGGAATGGTTTCTATCACTGTTTTTTTTTTTCCTAGCCAGTGTGCTGATTAACATAACCAAAGTATTTCAATGGCATGATGCCATTTAAGGACCAGCTTTCTTTGATGTTTTGATATTTTCGAATTTCAGTATGTGTCTTCTGCTTGGTCCACGATATTCAAGAATTTTCAATCAATCAGGTGCCGTCTCCATAATGAAGGTTGGCTGCAACAGATCTCCAACACTGTCTCTGACCTTGATTGTACAGTCTGTCAGACTGCTTTTCGTCCATTTCTTGATGTTATCCAAATAGTATCATACAAAGAACGTTACTATAACATCTAAACTGATTAGAGACATTAGACGTAGACAGTCATATTTTTTTGGACATGTTATGAGAAGTAATGAGTTGGAGAACTTGGTGACATCTGGCAAGATCGAAGGGAAGAGACCAAGGGGAAGACCGAGAAGTAAATACCTGGATGGCTTGGCCACGTGGCATGGTCGAGACAGAAACACGGAGCTGATCCACGACTCTGGTGATCGAGTGAGATGGCAAAACATGACTGCCCACGCTTACTGGCATGGCACATGATGAATTTATTATAATAATATTTAATTTCAACTGCCTCGATTTTCTTCTTAATTATTGGGAATCCACGGCGCTCATTCGTATTCGGGAACCATGCATCCTTGTCAGAATCTCCCCGCCAGTTATACCGCGTCGTCTTCGACGGCGCCAGGCAAATACGGCCAGGCAACGATGAGCAACATTAACCACGCTGTGGCAGAGCGGGTTAGCCAGTGCAGACGTGGAACATGAACTGGGGACGCAACCCCAATTAGCAAGCCTTCACGGTGGTGAACTTCAGACGGCTTGGGAATGTTGTAGAGGACAGACGGTTTGAATGCGGCTCGAGTTGTGTGTATGAACGCGTATAGATTAAAAACCTGTATGAATATAGGAGACAGTGCGCTTGGGTTGTAGGATTGTAAGTTGTATTGCACTGTATTATATTTGTATATCTATTGGTTGTCTTTTGACATCGCTATTGTATTTGCGCGATGTATGTAATGATTGTGATGAGTGAGCAGCGTGAATAAAGTGTTTGAATTGTAGTTGTCGTGTGTCACGTCAAGTCATTCCGTGACCGTGTTTTGTATCACATTTTGTCAGTGTATACGAGCCTAGATTCTTGCTGAAAGCAAGACCCTGACAAGTGTGAACTTGGTCTACGCCTGAGATTGAGACGCTAGCTCTGGTTTATTCGGTGAGAAAACTGTCCCGATTTCTTCTAGGGCGAGCCTAGGAGAAATCTAAATAGATCTAGAAATCTAGATTCTGACAATCCTCTCACAATTTTACTTTAATTTGTTTGCCGATGTTGTATCCTAGGTTCTTAATATAATTCAACCAATGTATTACATTGGGCAATCAACGTCTTACTTCCTTGGAACAGTTCCATGTATTGTTGCTTACATAACCAAGATATTCAAGGTTTGTAACGTTTGGAGTTTCTTCATTGTTGATTGTGAATTCTGATTGACGTGTGCCTGGACATTGTAATTTTTTTTTTTTTAAGTCAAGAAAGTTTTTATTTTTTATTTTTACTGTGTAACTGTTAAGAGAGGATAATCTTTTCTAACTCTCAAGCACTATTTGATAGAATGGCCGTGTCCTGTGCATATCTGAGTTTTGGAACTGGATTTTCACAAATTACATCTTATATATAAAAGGCGATCTCCGTCTGTCTGTATGTCCGTATGTCCTTTATGCGCTCGCGAACGGCCCATCCGATTGAGATGAAATTTTCTACACGTCTTCCTTTCATTCCAGCGCAGCCCACTGTCATATTTTTTACTGTGAAATCGGCTGCTTACCCAATATTATTTCATTTTTCATTTTTCATTATAATTTCATATATCTCAGGGGACTTAACTCTGTAAAAGTTATTTCAAGGGGCATAACTTTTCTGTATAACTTATAGTCATATTGTGGCATCGTTTTCAAAGATTTATAAACTCTTTGTCCATAGTTATGTACCGGCATATGAGTTATAATAAATAATGATACAATCTTTAAGGCATTTTCAAAGCTTTCTTAAAAATAATGCTTAATGCATAACATTGTAACTCATCTTTTTATGCTTAAAGAATAAATAAATAATAGTTACCTTATCTCTATCAAGTTTGAAGATTTTATATTTCTTTACACTGTCGCCAACTCTAAGAAGACATGGAACAACTTCAGCCATTATTAAATCTACAGGCATATGCGTTATATTCCTCCTCCTCCTCCTCTCCCCTCCTCCACCTCCTACCCTCTTCCTCTTCCCCTCCCCCTCCTCCCTCTCCCTCCTCCATCCTCCTCTTCCCTCTTTCTCCTCCCTCCTCCTCCCTCTTCCTCCTCCTTCCTCCTCCTCCCTCTTCCTCCTCCTGCCTCCTCGCCCTCCTCCCTCATCCTAATCACTCCTCTTCCTTCCTCCTCCCTTCTCCTTCTCTCTCCTCCTACTCCCTCCTCCTCCCTCCTCCTCCTACGTCCTCCCCCTCCTCCCTCCTCCTCCTCCTACGTCCTCCCCCTCCTCCCTCGTCCTCCCTCTTCCTCCCTCCTCCTCCTCCTTCTCCTCCCTCTTCCTCCCTCCTCCTCCCCCTCCTCCTCCTTCCTTCCCCTCCTCCTTCCTCCCTCTCCTCCTCCCTCCTCCTCCTCCCTCCTCATCCTCTCTCCTCCTCCCTCCTCCTCCTCCCTCTACCTCCTCCTCCCCCCTCCTCCTCCCTCCACATCCCTCCTCCTCCCTCTTCCTCCTCCTCCCTCCTCATCCTCCCTCCTCCTCCCCCTCCTTCTCCTTCCTCCTCCTTCTCCCTCCTCCTCCTCCCTCCGCCTCCTCCCTCCTCCTCCTCTCTCCTCCTCCCTCCTCCTCCATCTCCCTCCTCCTCCCTCTCCTCCTCCCTCCTCCTCCCCCTCCTCCTCCTGCGTTCTTCTCCTCCCTCCTTCTCCCTCCTCCTCCTTCTCCTTCCTCCTCCTCCTCCCTCTTCCTCCTCCCTCCTCCTCCCTCTTCCTCCTCCCCCTCCTCCTCCCACCTCCTCCACCCTCCTCCTGCCTCCTCCTCCCTCATCCCCCTCCTTCCTCCTCCTCCCTCCTCCTCCCTCCTCCTCTTCTCTCCTCCTCCTAATCCCTCCTCCTCCCTACTACTCCTCCTCCTTCCTCCTCTTCCCTCCTCCTCCTCTCTCCGCCTATCTCTTCCTCCCTTCTACTCCTCCCTCCTCCTCCCTCCTCCACCTCCCTCTACCTCCTCCCAGCTCCAACTCCTCCTTTTTCTTATTCTTCTGCTGCTGCTGCCGCTGCTCCATTTACCCAAGTTAATTGTTGGAGAAGATGTAAAGATCTTTCAAGTGCTCTTTCTAATGCTTTTTGTAAGTTGGTCTTCGTTTATCTAAGGTTGTTTTAACTGCAACCAATAAATGATTAGACAGACAGACAGACAGACAGACAGACAGACAGACAGACAGACAGACAGACAGACGGGAACGGGAACTTATATGACTACTTATATGAATTAAATTAGATGCTCCCCATCAGGGGCTGGGCGAAGCCGGGCCGGATCAGACAGACAGACAGACAGATAGACAGACAGACAGACAGATAGATAGTCGGGAACGGGAACGTGAGCTTATATGACTACTTATATGAATTAAATGAGATGCACCACACCAGGAGCTGGGCGATGCCGGTCCGGGTCAGACAGACAGACAGACAGATAGACAGACAGACAGACAGACAGACAGACAGACAGACAGACAGACAGACAGACAGACAGACAGACAGATAGATAGATAGTCGGGAACGGGAACGGGAACTTATATGACTACTTATATGAATTAAATGAGATGCTCCCCACCAAGGACTGGGCGAAGCCGGGCCGGGTCAGCTAGTTAATGGATAAAAACGGTCCATGGTTTCATATTTGTTGGCGTTCCTCGTTACATTTTCAATAGAGAACAATTAGCTATAGATTGCGGGGTAGGAAGGGAGAAATTGGGTCTTGAGTCTGATCAATTAAGGCCGCATGGCTTGTGCAGTCGTCGCGAACTGTGCAGATCATGACTTTCTTTTTGCCCCCTACAGATAAAATCCACATCTTATCAAGGATTCGAGCCATAGGTTGTCACTAAACAACCATATTGTGAAAACAGACCTGCGGGCAGTAAGAATGGATGGGAGCATTCTGAGTAGAACCCAGTCAATGACATATCTTGGCGTGAGGCTTGATCGTAGCCTGTCCTTCAGAGATCATGTCGATTATGTCATAACGAAGGCTCGAAAAGGTTTGGCAGCAATGAGAGTCATGGCGACTGCCAATATCGAGCAAAGACTGCTATTACTTCTGTTCCAAGGACTTGTGCTTTCACGCATCGAGTATGCCCTGGCCATCCTCACTGTCAGCCCTACACAGATTGGAAGACTTGAAAAGGTACAAAACGAAGCCATGCGCATCATTTTGGGCTGCACGAGAGACACCAGCTGTGTAGCAATGAGATACCTCCTTGACTTCCCGACAATGGAACACAGGATCATGATCTGGAGAGCTCGTGCATACTTAAAAATAAGTGCAGATGAGCAGCACCCTCTGCATGACGCCGTATTCAGAGAAAAGGGTGACAGGCTAAAGAGGGGCAAATCATGGATGGGTCGGGCGGAAGATGTCGTCGGACAGGTCTGCAGTCTTACCAGTATCAACCCCGGCAAGGAATGGGTGCCGGTGCCTCCAGCTTTTAAGTGTACCTTCTCCTGCATTATCACACTCGACAGACGGTGCAGAGAGCAGAACCCTGCCGCTGTCAATGCAGAGGTTAACGCGCTCATCTATGATCACTCAGATAGCCCCGAAGTGCTCATCTATACAGATGGATCTGTTGTAAAGCAGCAGAGAAGTGCGTGGGCATTTACAGCCCGTTCAGCGGGCCGAACCGTTCAAGAATCCAGTGGTGCCCACTCTATGACCACGAGCAGCATGACGATGGAGGTGATGGCAGTTACACAGGCTTTCATGTGGCTGGAATCACAGCATTATACCAACGTGTGTGTACTAAGTGATTCAATGTGCATGATTCAGAAGGTCGAAGCTGGATCTGTACGTAGACAGTGGACTGAGTCGCTGCGGAAGTCCGTTGTCCGCAAAGTCACCTTCATCTTCGTCCCGGGACATGCGGGAGTCGAGGGAATGAACGAGCTGATAAATTGGCTGGCTCTGCACCCCCTGTAGATGGCCAGCCCATGGATCGTGCCGATGTTATTAACGCCCTTAAAGATATGGCGAGAACAGAGGATTTTGACGCCAGTGATTCCACATCGCTTTCCAGGATGAAAGACCTGGGAGTAAGAATCGGCACAGCCAGACGCGAGAGGTACATCGGGAAAACAAAGCGCCTCGTCAACCAACACAGAACTGGCACTATTAGCCACCGGACGCTGATGCATATGCTGGGGGGAGGATCTGAGCACCTATGGACATGTCCGGAGTGCAACGAAGATACCCCAACTGATAACTAACTAACTAACTAACTAACTAACTAATTATAATCTCATCCTTGCTCTTGAAGCTACGGTATTATATAAACCACCTGCCGCAGATCCATGTAAAACTAACTTCATTGGTGTGTAAATAACAACTGTTAATAAAACTTGAAAAATAACAATTGTCCCGACGCAGTTTACTGCAATGTGTCTGTGATGTGATAAGGCCATCACTTTTTGAGTTTCCTGACAACTTCGCTAACGCGTCTGCTGTAGCTTGATATTATTTCACATTATGACTTGTGTTTTTGGCTGGTGTTTCCCCCAAACACAAGAGCCGCACCATGAGGTCCCCGCGTCCCCCTGTTTTTATTTTGGTCTCTTTAGTCCCACTATGCGCCTTTTGGCACACAGTGGTCCACCAAGGCCCACTGCCATTGTTAGTGGACTGTGCGCAGTTGTGAAGTTTGCTTGATCATGTCAGCCGCTGGCAAGGCCAAGTGCGGATGGGCTTGTCTGTATGATGTTCCGTAACCTGGTGATTGTGAAGTTTCGTTTCATCTGGCAGTTCACATTGTACACATTTTTAGAGCATGTTAACCATGGTGTTTATCAGTTGTCACGAAATGGCAAAACACGCGCACGTGTAGTAACATCGGTTAAACACGCGCACGTGTAGTAACATCGGTTAAACACGCGCACGTGTAGTAACATCGGTTAAACACGCGCTCGTGTAGTAACATCGGTTAAACACGCGCACGTGTAGTAACATCGGTTAAACACGCGCACGTGTAGTAACATCGGTTAAACACGCGCACGTGTAGTAACATCGGTTAAACACGCGCACGTGTAGTAACATCGGTTAAACACGCGCACGTGTAGTAACATCGGTTAAACACGCGCACGTGTAGTAACATCGGTTAAACACGCGCACGTGTAGTAACATCGGTTAAACACGCGCACGTGTAGTAACATCGGTTAAACACGCGCACGTGTAGTAACATCGGTTAAACACGCGCACGTGTAGTAACATCGGTTAAACACGCGCACGTGTAGTAACATCGGTTAAACACGCGCACGTGTAGTAACATCGGTTAAACACGCGCACGTGTAGTAACATCGGTTAAACACGCGCACGTGTAGTAACATCGGTTAAACACGCGCACGTGTAGTAACATCGGTTAAACACGCGCACGTGTAGTAACATCGGTTAAACACGCGCACGTGTAGTAACATCGGTTAAACACGCGCACGTGTAGTAACATCGGTTAAACACGCGCACGTGTAGTAACATCGGTTAAACACGCGCACGTGTAGTAACATCGGTTAAACACGCGCACGTGTAGTAACATCGGTTAAACACGCGCACGTGTAGTAACATCGGTTAAACACGCGCACGTGTAGTAACATCGGTTAAACACGCGCACGTGTAGTAACATCGGTTAAACACGCGCACGTGTAGTAACATCGGTTAAACACGCGCACGTGTAGTAACATCGGTTAAACACGCGCACGTGTAGTAACATCGGTTAAACACGCGCACGTGTAGTAACATCGGTTAAACACGCGCACGTGTAGTAACATCGGTTAAACACGCGCACGTGTAGTAACATCGGTTAAACACGCGCACGTGTAGTAACATCGGTTAAACACGCGCACGTGTAGTAACATCGGTTAAACACGCGCACGTGTAGTAACATCGGTTAAACACGCGCACGTGTAGTAACATCGGTTAAACACGCGCACGTGTAGTAACATCGGTTAAACACGCGCACGTGTAGTAACATCGGTTAAACACGCGCACGTGTAGTAACATCGGTTAAACACGCGCACGTGTAGTAACATCGGTTAAACACGCGCACGTGTAGTAACATCGGTTAATATAGTGGTTCTCAGCCGGTGGGGACCCGCCACTCTCCCCCCCCCCCCCCCCCCCACCAAAAAAAAATCCAACTAATTATGAATAAGTCTACAAAGGGCTTGGCGTGAGTTGGTTGGGGCTTATTCTCCATTATGAGAAGAAAGGCAGAAGAATAAGAGACAGTAAATGATGTAGATTTACAACAGATTAGATGTATATACAGAGAGAGAGAGAGAGAGAGAGAGAGAGAGAGAGAGAGAGAGAGAGAGAGAGAGAGAGAGAGAGAGAGAGAGAGAATGAATTATCTTAATACATAAATGATTGATATTGGTTAAGAATCTCTTTGACTGCACATATATATCTCCTACGTGTTCGGCTCTTATTACAGATAACACAAGGAGATTCTCAGCACAGTGCACGAACTCCGAATCACCGGCGAGAATCCAGAAGTGTGTATACCAGAACCACACATACTATAATTATTTCTTGTGTGGGTAAGTTTTCTAATATTTGCAATTTAGAATGAGCTCGGCACATGAGGCCTGCTCGTTTTCATTTCCAACTAGCGAGGGATATTTTTAACTTGCGTAAAGGGCATAGGGCCCTTCGAATTAGTCACCCATATCTGTAAAGGTTTGACGTCAGAACCTATACTTCATGATTGGCTGAGAGTACACTATCATTTTCTGAATTATTATTATAATTTTTTTTTTTTTTACATCCACATAACCCAGACCATAAAATGAACTAGACTTTTGAGAATAAGATATGAACGTCGTAACATCTACGCCCTTCTACACACCGCCCCACCCCTCCTTTCTCCCACCCCACATTACATAAATGAGTATCTATACACATAAATAATTATCAGGAACAATAAATGATCATCTGGAAATAAAAATCAATGATTATCAGGACACATAAATGATTATCTGGAAACACAAATTATTATCTGGAAATACAAATTATTATCTGGACACGTAAATTATTATTTGGACACATGCATAATTGTTTCAAAAAATAAAGGATTCTCTAAATATATAAATGATTGTGTGTGTGTGTGTGTGTGTGTTTGTTTGTTGGTTGTTTGTGTGTGTGTGTGTGTGTGTGTGTGTGTGTGTGTGTGTGTGTGTGTGTGCATATCATTGTTCCCAAAATAAGAGGCAAGGGTCCACTAGAATAAAGATGGACACGTGATAATGTAGAAACCTTTGCCATGAAAAAACATGAGGCAGGGGAACTGGCCATTGACTGAGATTCTCGTTGAAGGGGCGTGATGAGAGGTATGTTCAGTAAAGGCCCTGCCACAACACGCATCTCTTGATTCGCTGGGTTCTGTCTTGTTCATCCTTTAAGCTCTGCATTAGAGATCCCGTCAAACCATTTGAGCTCTTCTGTTCTGCGCGGGCACCAATTAAAAATGTATGCCCTTTATTAGTAATTAATTTAGTTGTTTTCCATGTTTATGCGTTTTCCGGGAAAACGTTAAAGTTAAATATTCTAACTTTCTTCGCTGGTTCACTCATATTATTATCACAACAACTCATAATACAGGGGGAAAATTCAAAACAGATGCGGCCACCCTTGTTGAAGTACTTTATTGGTGAATGCAGTAACAAGTCAATAATAATGCATGTAATAATATCCTCCAAGTAAAAGTATTTCTGTCATACTGAAAATCCGCCTGCTCAGATAAAGACGGTCATAGACATAGATTAGTCAAACAGTGTATACGGTCAAGGTAGACACATTATACATACTAAAACAGTGTTGTAACGTGTTAGGTCTTCACGTGTATTAGTTACGGCATTGGCTACTTCGTTGCGATGTCAACAATTACCTTGGAACAGGAGTGTCAGGTAGGACGCCACTTGATATGCTACATCTCAGACAGCTAGCTTTAGTACCATTGAAGAAAATGCACTGTCATGGCATGCCCTTTTAGATCAATAAATAAGTATTGTGTCGAAGCCTTGCACTGTGGTCAGCTTGCCCGATGGTAAGTGGGTTATGTGGACGTATAATGAAGTGCATTCCCCTCCCTCATCAACTTAAACATTAGACAGTATGTGTAATATGTTAATATCCTTTCAGTATTTTTGTCTCACGACAATCAGTAAGTTTAGAACCAACATGCAACTGATTATGGCCTTGTGACGTAATTGCCGTTATTAAATCAAATTTGTCCTGAAGCAGCGTCCTGCCATGGAGCTGTGAAGTCATAACGCCATCACAGTTAATTGGCTTGAGAGCAGAGAGGAATAGGTGGCCGATCTTTCTCTCACTTTGACAAGCGACGAGCCCAAGTGTCGAACCTGCGTCTTACCATGCTTCTGACATTACTAACGCAGCTGGCTATCAACTTTGCTAGCACGTCCGCCTCAGGTGCCGTTATTGGTTCTATTTGCCTATTCCGTTATACATTACCGGGTTTGTTACAGTGTGGGAACACACTCCCACTTCACTTCGTAACATTACAACATAATAGTTGGTAATCTTTCCACACAGGGTTTTTGATAGTTCATTGTCAGGACTTCAACCTACTATTCAGGGAGATAATCATGGCACAAGATAGGACGTTCCTCTCCCTTTATTACCTCCCATGCTTTACATTTAACTTTCAGAACATTTACATTATTAAGTGTCTATTTGACGAGACATGGTTGTTCCCAGATCCGTCTTCTTTGTAAGAAAATCTTGTTATTACTAGGTATTGAAGGGAAACAGCATTGTGTAGTATGCAAGTTTACTAACCGTTTTACCAATTCGGCAATAGAAATCTCTTTTTTTTTCGCATATCCTTTACAGGACATCGCTGTCAACATCAGCATCTTTCAGCTGATTGATGATTTCTTGGCAAGAAATAGTTTGCCATTGCTTTCTGAGCGACCGGCTCAATACCCCGTAAGTTACCGACGCGGAAAGAACCGCTACCAATTCTCACGCAACGTTACTTACGAGAGTATACGAGATTACGGGAAAAGTTGTGTAACCTCTAGACCAGAGAGACCGGCTCAATAGAAATCTACATTGACAAAATTTACAATTGTTTTGTAGATACTAAAAGGTTTGATTAACTGATCAACAGCAGCAAGCTTAAAATGTCACTGCGTGTGTGTAAATAACATTCAGGTACTAGAACTAGTTCAAAGTGTGGCAAGTAAAGGTTCCCTTGTGGCTTATTGGGCATGCAGTGTTAGACCTATATTTGTACACACTAATCCACGCTCTGTGAGTGACGAGGTCAGTATCACGCCGCCAGCCTCCACTTGCCAAGACATTCCCTGATGCTCATTTGAAGCTCGGTCGACCTGGCAGCCCAGGTCAATCTTAACAATCCGCCTGGATTCGATTCGAACCAGTGACCCCCGGGCCAGCAGTCAAGCGTCTAGCCACTGCGCTACCACTTCTCTCGTACAACGACTTGCTTAGGGCACAATGAGTCATCTCATTGAAGTTTCAACATCATATGTCATCAGCAGCTTCTTTGCATGAAGTCGCTCTCATGACAGTACGAGGAGAAGATGTTCGAGTCTGTGCCAGTTCTCCAGCCTCATACATTTTCTTGTAGAAGAATCTATAAATCTCCCATGTCCCTCTTCGTGCTGGTCTGCCACTGCCTCTTCATCCCGGCACCATACCTTCTGTCACTGTTCTGACCAAACCACTCTTACGTGAAATATGATCACAGTATATTAATTTCCGAGAGATGATGCTATTAATGAGACCGTTTTATTCGACCTTCTGGTGTTGTAGATGACAGTATTGTTGTGTTCTTGGTCCCCATTTTTCTGAGAATTATTCTGTAACATTTAAGTTCAAAGGCCCCGATTTTCTTCTTTAGTGATCTTATCTGTTCTCAATATACTCAGCAATCTTTTATGCTAAGGATATACTCAACAATATTCTCTGTTCACAATATATTCAACAGTTTCTATGTTAACCATATACTCACAATTTTCTATATTAACGTTATGCTCAACAATCTTCTCCTATCACGGTATACTAACATTCCTTTCAAATACCACATCTCAACTGCCTCAAGTTTCCACAGCTCTTTTCAAAAATGTATTTACGATAGCCAATAATTAATTTATTAACTTTAACAAATCGACCACTTTGATTTTAAATATGTAAAAAGGCCAGAAATTAACATAGTGTGGTTGGTACCACAATTCGATATACTCAACAATCTTTTCTGTTTATGATATACTCAACAATATTATCTGTTCATAATATACTCAACAATCCTCTATGTTAACAATATACTCAACGGTTTTCTCTGTTCACGATATTCTCAACAATCTTCTCTGATGACGATACATCTGTACATTTACCTTAATCCTTTTATGCCGTCAGATAAACTATGGTGTAGTGTGTGTGTGTGTGTCTGTCTGTCTGTGTGTGTGTGCGCGCGCACACACACATTAGTGAAGGTAAACCCACATCAGCTGATGCAGCAGGGATGTGAAATGCTAAGTTCATTGCAGTGTGAAGTGGGATGGCCAACTCTCTTATTCATTTGATTGTTCGTCTCTTTCGCACATCAACGATCAAGTAGTAATTTTTCGACATTGCGTTGGTTCAATGCACTATAGCGTCTGTCCGCGGTTGTTTGTAGCGTGAACTACATGTTCATAATAATGGCTGCCGGCTTGTCGCAGAACTGACTGGATTACCGTATGCAGTAATGTGTGACTGTTGGTTTTCTTCTAGTGACTGCCGCTTCCATCGAAGTTGAACTGTATTTTTTGTGTGTGTGTGGGGGATTTTGTATTGACATTCTGGCGGCGACATTATGCACAGTGTACCTGTGCGGGCTGTTGGTTTGTCGAGACTCCTGATTGTTCCATTTTTCACATGGGGGAAGTGAGGATCATTTTGTGTAATATTCACTGGCACAGGAACGGAGCATAATGGGGACGACCTGTTCCGTGAAGGTGGAACCGCGACTACTGACTAATGACTAGTGCACGATACCGACCACAGCACCCACCAAGTGCCAATTGATCTATAAAAAGATTTGTATAGCACTGTATGCCCAGTGCGTCTTCAAACGTATGAAAGAGTAATTTACAAGTTACCTATTGATTAAATGACGTCACTTGGCTTAGTACCGGTGAAGTTAGGTCAAAAACATCGAACCCTCTACCGGCTGCCATCTCAGGATGTTCAGTTATACCAGTGTTTCTATATTTGACGTTTCATCGGAATGCATAGAACTGAGCCCAGTGTCTGAATTAGAATCATTGACGTCTTCAAGTTTAGTTCTTTCTCGTACATCTACAGCGTTTGTTCGTGCATTAACGTCTGCTCTATTGCCACGATTATAGAGATAATTCTTAACGGTAGAGAGGTTCTCGCGTATTTCCCGTATAGTCACTGCATTTGTGCGACCCGTCCTGTAAACCCCAGTGTGATACTCGGTGTTGCGGTTGGCAGAATTGTGAGTACTACTGCTGGAAGACTGCACATTTCCCATGTAGTTCATGCCGAGACTGGTGGAAGTGTAGGTATTTTGTGTTTGAGTATTTGATGCTGTATCGTAGATTTCATGATTGATTTTTGTGGTGGAGCCTTTGGGTTGATCTGATGTTTGTCTCGTTTTGTTCTTGATGCTTACGACCGGGGCGATGGGATAACCATCTTTGTTGTATCCAGAATAACTGTGATTTTGGTGTACTGTACTGGTGGTGAATGTTGATGGATCACTGTTGAATTCGCCATTATGAAAACTAAATAATGATGGAGCGTTAACTTGGCGGTCTCCGTTGTTCTGGGCGTTTACTTTGTGATGGAAAACATCCGGGTGTGTGTTTAGGGAATTGATCACGTCTGAATTGGGTTTTTTGTGCATCGGGTGTTGGGTTGGAGAAGCTTCAGAACCAGTCCCCTTTATATTGTTGTCGTGGTGGTAAACCACAGCTCCACTCTTTGTTTTGTTCATTTTATTTGAAACTATGTGATACAATGCACCCCGATTAGCGCCTCCAGAACATATATTCTTTTCATCTGCTTCCTTTTTGCTAGGCAAGGATGGGCTCATTTTCGGAGGCTGTGGCGATTTCACAGCTGGGTTTAAGGAATGTAAACTATATATGTTTTCTCGTATTACACCGGTGTTAGAATGAACCACTGTTGCTTCAGTGCTGAACTGCGGTCTCTTACGTGGCTCCGCTGCGGTATCTAGTAAGTGCTGTGTTGTGTACCTGTTTTTTGTGTTATTTACAGACTCGTGCTGAGAACTCATCCCATTTCTGTCCTCCCAGTTTGTATCTGTGAATTGGTAAGAGTGTGTTCGAAAGCTGTCTTCACAGACAGGTGAGCTGGAATAGGCATCTGAGAGACGTGAAATCTGCTGCGGTCGGGGTGAGCTGTCAGAATGCATAGTGTTTTGATTACCTTTTTGATATTTTAAAGAGGGATTAAGGTTTGACTGGCTATTTTCTTTTGGAAGTTGTCTATAATTGGCGTCTGTCATCTGCTGTATCCTTGTTTGTCTCTCAGTTGGCGAATTTCCTATTTTTCTTTCTGGATTTGCCTGGGTCATTTGCATTCCACGAGGGATAATTGCAGACTTTGGAGAAGATAAGTTTGTCATATTGCTAACTCCTGCCTCATACTGTAATTGCACATTTTCACAGTTCGACGATGCATACATATTATTTCCCACAACGCGATTTTGAAATCCATTCTGACAATCCGACAAACCAATTCTTTCCGATTTGACGACATCGAAAGTCCGGTTTAATGTTGGTGAAATGCTCACTTCTGTATGTATAGCTCCACTATGAAGACCGTTGTCGCCACTATTTGACCCGATTCTTGGCAAACCGCTAATGTTTTCTTCAAACAAGGACCTGTCTTTGAAAAGGTTGTCTTCCCCGCCAGGAATTCTGTTTTCTCGGCCACCGACTGTATACACATTGGCTGACTGAGTGTCAGCCCTGTCCTCTCTCTGCTGGTTGTTGACTGATGTTCCCAAATGTCCTGCGTGGTCGTGAGAGAATATTTGAACTCCCGACCACTTGTGACGACTCTCCTGGTTACTTCTTTTGTTACTGTCACTATACGAGATATCAGTTGGTATACTATTTGTATCTTCGTACCAGTTTCTTTCCGTGTGTTCTTTATGTTGTTGATATCGACGCTCACAATCTGAATTCATCAGCTGGTTTGTTTCTTGACGCTGGTTCTGCGGTTTACATGCGGTCGTTGATACGCAATGAGAAAGGTTATTTGAAGCAAATGTACTCTTACTTCTAAAAGAATCTCTCAAACTGGAACCCTGTAGATGGGTGCTCATTTCTAATCCGTACTGGTCTACAATAGTCTTTGTTGTGTAACTTTCGGATTTACCGCTTAATTTACTGTTTTCACAACCATTTACATTTCCATATTCTGAAGCCATGCGTAATTTGCTCGCATCAGTTGATCTTTCAGCTGACCTTGACCGACCAAACAATGGGCGCTGTAGTGGCCTGTTCGATTTTCTAACGGATCGACCTTCTCTGTTGAACGCGACAATCGGATTGTCATCACTGTATTGTTCTCTGTTCATATAGCTCTGATTTAAAACCGACGGTTTACCATCTTGAAGCACAGCATTTCCTGCTGAAGAACCCGCATGGACTGCTTCTGAATTATATGGTTGCGTTTCCTTGTCTATCTGTAAGCTTCTTAAAAACTGACCAGAAACGTTGTAAAGATTCCTGCTACGATTTGGATAGAGATTATTGTCTTCAGCGGCTGGATTAGGATACAGTGAGGCCTCGTATCTAGTGTCGTGTTGTGCGTTCATCAAGTTATAGTTGTGTGCTGCTAGTTCGGGCACTATGTCTCTCGAATTGAGATGCTGGTTACTGGAATTATTCCCTTGGTTGCTGCGTCTCTCGGACAATTCCGTATCGCTGCCTCTATGTTCTATGTCAGAAATCTGGTTAGAAGGGAAATAATAAGCTGTATATTTATATTTCAATAGTGAAGAAGATCGTTTATTAAAACAAATAATATTGACGAACAATGAAATATTTTGTTCATGTAAATAGCTATGAATATCCTGGGGGGGGGGGGGGGGGGGGGATTATCATGAATGGGGGTGTACCGAAGAAGAAAAGAATAAGAAGACCACAGTGTAGGTGAATTCAAGCAAGATGTGACAGATATTTACACACGACAGAAAGAGAGGCGGGACATCGGTGGAATTTACTGAGACTACCATGGACTGCAAAAGGACAAGCCTCTGAGTGAGGATAGGTATATAATTATTTATGAAAGCTCTGTGACCATTTCCTTACATATGGAGAGTATGAAGCTGACCTAGAAAGTCACAATGTAAGTATAATGCACGAAGACGTAAACATATAGTTTCGGTACAAGTCGCTATATTTAAACACGGAAAGATACATGATTCCGACAAGTCGCTGTATTTGAAATCGGAAACAGATAGATTCATTAAGTACACGTTAGTATACTTTAAGACAAAAAATTATAGTTTCAGTACAAACCGATATATTTGAAGATAGAAACATATAGTTTCAGTACAAGTCGCTATATTTGAAGACGGAAACAGATAGGTTCTCTACAAGTTTCATTATGACTACTTAGCCAGTAATGCACTTTATATATGTGTAGATATGCATACAAATTAGTATATTTATGGGCATTGCAATTGTAATGCACGTATTTATAAAAATGTTAACATATAGTATTTATTTTCTTCACTTTTGTTGCAATCTCTCCATATACATGTTTAACAACTTTGTAGAACATGTAATGATAAACCTTAAAAATGATGAGCACTTTCAAAATATTCATTCATTCATAACTGGTAGACATTCAAATCCATTAACGTACATGTGCAGATGATACGGTCCTCCTTTCAAACAGTGCTAAAGGACTAGAACAGTTATTTATGTCGCCAAAACACAAGTTGAGGATCAGAATCTGTGTCTGACTTACAAAAACTAATGTCCACAGACAAAACTAGATAACAACTGAATATTGAAATAAAGCTCCGAGAGCTGAGAAGTGCCCTAAGCAAGTCTGCTAGCTTGAACCTTAAAAGCGAACCATTCTACAGTAAGTAGCATACCACTATGGTTAGGGAAAGATTGACCACCTAAGTGCATTCAGGCCTACCGAATGTGATGGTTCTATCATATCACAGACCCATAGCAGGAAATAGCTTCGAGAAATGTTTATTTAATAATACAAAAATGTCGCACAGCAGTTTCACCATGACTGACACCTTGCCGTCTTGACAAACAATAGTTTGTAAAATGGAGTTATTTCTCTTCATAACACAAAGCCTGGGCTGAATTTAGTGATCATGTGTTGCCCATGCAGCATGATCCCTCTCTCGGCCTGCCTAGTTTACTCCAGAGGAAAGGTAACACCCCTACATCTGGAACAAGACAAGCTGCAGAAGCTGCAGGATCAGCAAAGCAATGCTGTAACTGTCCGCCTGTCAGAGCTTCCATCCTAGACCAGTTGCCGACCATGGCTTAGGGCCTGGTCTGCCCTGCCATGACATTTAGTCTTTAGGTTGCATTTCCGTGCACTAGGGTAAGGCGTGAACAACTCCCAGTTGCACTCCTTTGATTGTCGGGTTTGGTGAGCGCCGCCCAACGTCCGGGGCCAACAGTAGCAGGTAGTACCGTCTACTGTCACACTGTAGCACAGTCATAGTTTCAACATAGAAGACAACATACGAGATATCTAGAGTAACTCACCTTTCTTTGCATTTCATGTATATATTCCGTTTTGGCTGTGATTTCTGCTAAACATATATCAATCTTTCTATCCAGCTCTCGTTCGTTGTACTCATTGGTTACGTAAGTGGCAACTGCCCGTATCATCTGTACCTAGGTGGTGGAGAAGTAATTAGTGTTTTACTTATGTTTCAAAGATGGAAAGTAGTAATATAGATTACCGGAAGGCTTAATTAACAAATTGGAACATTAATTACATATCAATTATATAAAGATGTAAAATTATCAGGCATAAAAGCACTTCGCAGAAATAAGTATATCTTCCTCCATCAATCTGCCCCGTTAATCATTTACCATTTCGTATAATTAAGAAAAAAAATTTCCGATTATGGACGCAGGCGTACATATCAGGTTCAACAACAGATTATGTTAAGAATGGAGGTGCAGGCATCAATATCTCATATTCAAACAACCACTGTCAGACAAGATATTGAAAGTACAAGGTCTCTATCAGAAACTTGCTTCTCTCCCCCCCCCCCCACACCCCCACAGCGAACATTGAGCTGAGATGGAGCCTTCGTCCGATCGCGCTCATACTATTGTCTGAGTAACATCCTAACCATTACACCAACTACGCCCGCTAAGAGGTATATTCCAGCTGGATAATTATGTAGCAGGCATACAGCTGGGATTCAAGCTAAAGAGGAAAGCTGCAGGCATGATTTACAACACCAACTGTGACTGCCACTGATTACTCATCTCCACTGATACACTATCTGTAATACACTACATGATCTCTACAGTGGTGAGTTCCGACAGCTGAGAAGTGCACTAAACAAAACTGCTACAAGAAAGTGAATCATACTGCAGTCAGTAACATTCCACTGTGGGGTATCGTGAAATGAAAACAGTAGATGCACTTAAAAAAAAAAAACCTACTGAAAACAGCAATAACGAAGACTAACACTATTAGAAAAAGAGTTATCCAAGTTATCAGAAAGCTATACAAGCAACTCAACAATGACTGTTTGTTTATCTATTAATTTACCCTTATCCTTTCTTTCTACCGCTTCTCTTTTCGGTTAATTGTAACTCAATGAGGCCAGGAGGAAATTAAGACCTGCAGTATCAAATATTAAGACTCCTGCACGTATGGCGCCATTTATATTAATGGTGTCAACAAAAGGACAAATTTATAGCCCCCCCCCCCCCCCCCCCCCCCAATGCTGGCTGCATAGAATCGCCTGTGAGAATTCTATTCACTCCCAACGTGAACGGGATATTCAGTTACCGGGAGGCAATAAACCAACTGGCGGATGATCTCCAGCAAGAGAGTCCCTATAGAGGCATTGCGTAGTAACTCATCGATGAATGCTACATGCTCTGGTACCCTTGAAGAAGCTGTGTGTAATATGGCCTGTGTTGAGATAGCGTAATAGTTTAAATAATGGCGTGCTAGTGCAGCCGGGTTTAATCCAAGGTCGACGACAGTCAACACCAGCATTTTTTGCTGTTGTGATATCTTGGCAAGTTTACGCTCAGTAGTTTGCCATTGCTTTCTGAACGACCAGCACCTATATCATTTAGTAAAACAACAAACGCAAGGTGGTCTGTTGCCAAATCGCCAGCAGCTGTGTTTCGAACGCGGGTATACGGGATTACGAACTGCGTCCAGAACACCTTCGCCACGGAGCCGGCATAAAAGCAAATTAATTAACGAGAAACTGCCTAGAAAATCAAAGACAGCTGAAAATGCTGGGTTTGATTGCACCGTCCTGTACAGGGCTAGCAACTAATCGGTTGTTTTCACAGTGCCTTAGAAGAATAGCCGTGACACAGCGGCCAGCCGCTTGTCTGTTGGCCCGGAAGTACGGGCTCAAGCCCTCATCTCGGCAGATGTAAAACATATTACCCTAGGTACCTAAGTGGACCCAACCTAAACTAGGTACCAGGCAATCTCTTGGTCACGTAAAGGCGGACGGCGTGATATTTTAGACCACATCACCCACCGAGTGCCGACTGGTCTATACAAATATGAGGCTAGCACCATATACCCAATGTGGGCAGTCTCCGTGTCCAAGTGGTCAACCCGTTTGCCTTGCGCTCCGAAGGTCGTCAATTCGATTCAGGGCTACGCCTTTCGGTTCACCAGTGTATTTTTCTCGGAGCTACAGAGTTCGTGAATTGTGCGACGCTTTCTGCATCCTTTCGACTTTTAAGACTGTAAAGACCCAATGTGCAACAATGTGCGTAAAAGCATCTTTTACCTACGCGGCGGTATGGTCTAATTTTAAATGAGGGCCAGAAATGTCTACCCTAAAGACAGGCGACGCGGAAAGCACCTGGCTAACCAACCACATGATGCGGTGACCTACTTTACATGAAGACACGTGATTTATAACCATATGGTAGCATTTGTAATGAAGTTATCTTTATGTTGTTTTCCAGTTAATTCTTCTTTTTTCTTTCGCCTTTTATACCCCATTGGGGCATAGGCCCCAAATACCCCGAAGCCTTCCTATCCTTATCTAACCCATGCAGTTGCGTCCATGTCCTTTCTATGTTATTCATTTCTGTCTCTATTTATCTTCTCCTTGTGTTTTTTTCTTTTTAATCTTCACTCTACTTCTTTTGCCGAATGGGTTCCAGACACAAGTGTATCTAATTAATCATTCCTAGGTTTTCTCAATGTTTGTCCTACCCAACGCCAGCCTTCTTCACCTCTTGATTCACTGGTATCTGTTTAATTTTTTTATAATTTTTCTGTCATACCATTGCTGATTCTGTCATACCATGTTAGTCCCTCAATTTGACAGGTGTTTGTCTTTTAACGATCATGTGGAGGCTTTGGTGGTGAAGGCTGGTAAGGCACTTAATACATTGAATGCAGGGGTCCCGGGGAATCAACAGGCTGATATGCTGGCAGGGAATGCACCTCTTGGTGGTAGATTGCCTATGGACAAGGGAGGAGTGGTTGGGCATCTGTGGGACCAGGTGGAGAAGGCGTGGGAACAGATTGAGAACCCGTATGTGGAAGGAATAAGATTGCGGGGGATTTGCAGGGGTTCTGGAAGAATCTCAAAACTGAGAGGGAAGACCAGGAGAATTTTAAATCAGATAGCAGTGGGAGCGATTAGTAGTATGACTCTTCCCTGGCTGTTGAACGAGAGGACGGAGCACTTATGGGAATGTTCTGAGTCCAGTGGTGTCGGTTCTTAACTCAGCTCAACTCAACTCCCTCAATTTTGCGCAGGCACCTATTAATGAATGTGTGTAGTTTATTACTAATAGTTTTAGTCGTTCTCCATGGACAAACAGCGGCTGGGTTGGGGGTCATGCTTTGGGCGTTATGCTGGCAATGGCATGAGCACAGTCGGACAAGTATTTGATATAAGCTCTCATCGTGTGCTACGGGAGGGAAAGACTGGTAATCTATTCCTCCGTGCTCTCAGGCCTACAAAATGTGATGGTGCTAACACTTCCCACTCCCGCAGCAAGTTCCTGTTACTGGACCTTTTGTTCTGTTCAAGTATAGTAAAATATTCCAACAGTGCTATCATAATAATGTCCGCAATGACAACCTACCCTGGCATCCTCGAGCTCTGAGTTATTTTCCCCTTCCATCTGAACAACTGCACCAGATGATTCTGCCAGCTTCTCTGCTTCTTTGGTCAGCTCCTTGATTTTAGCTTGTTCCTGCGCAACATGGCGTTCGAGATGACCCATGTTGTCACAGATCCGCGCTATCTCTTCCAACTGCTGCACATTGGATTCTGGAAATACGGTCTTCAGATCTCTGAGGTCCAGGTTGCCTATGCTGGTATTGTCTGCACTGCTGCTGCTGCTCTCGCTGCTGTGGCTGTTCAGGTAGGAGTTCTGAACGTAATCCATTCCATTTTGCTGAACTCGATGCAAGTGGATCTGTTTGACAATAGATAAAACATTTGTAGATTGCAGAAATGTACAGCTGCTCAAACTCATCACCCCCAGGCGCAACATGTCTGTCTGTCTGTCTGTCTGTCTCTGTCTGTCTGTCTGTCGGTCGGTCGGTCGGTCGGTGGGTCAGTCGGACGGTTGGTGGTCGGTCTGTCTATTGCTATGTCTCTCTGACTACCTATCTGCCTGCGTGCCTGTCTATCTGTCTAGTTCTACACAAAAGGGAAGCCACCAGACAGCACATTCTGCATAATACCTATGAGGCAGTGTTAAAGTGTAATAAAAACAGATGTTAGGGTACTAATAATAAGCATATGTTATCCGTTGGCCAACTATACCGTAATGGGCGTGAAGTGATAAAGGTCAATACAAAGTGAAATAATTATGAACAGAGGTGGAAGGTTCCCATCTACATGCCGCAGTTTATTAGGGAAAATTGCCGAAAGCCACTTTAGAGGGCTGGACTGGTCCCAAAGTTGTACTCTGTTGAACAAAAGTCCATCTTTCCAACCAGGATTAATCTTGACAGCACTGAACAAATTAATAATCTAACAGACATAATAAAACAGTTCATGTGTTATTGTCTTATCTTATCTTACCTTCACAACAAATAAAATGTAAAGGTCCCTTCCCCACATCTAGATATGCATTGGGCATTTGTTGCTATCTTCACATTTCATACATCAATCGACACTCAATCAGTTTTTTTTTTATTTTTGCGCTCGCTCGCTTTGAACTCAAGCATAGTCCACACACACTATTTATGATAGTGCTGGACTGAATCTTGCGTGTGGATTAGCTTTCCCTATTAGCAGTGTCCCTCGCCATCAGGCGCACCCATTCCGACTTCTGAGGTATTTGTAATTTAAGTCCCCAACTCAAGGACGACATGTCAACATCAGTGATTTTAGTCCAGCTGACAGTTTAGGGGGTTGAACCGCTTGCCTCGGTTTCAGCACAACGGATGTTTAAGAACTCGCGTTCTTACCCATTCGGCCATGCGGACCTGCACTCGATGAATGTTGTGGTCAGTATCACGCCGCCCGTCTGTCCTTCCCAGAAGATTTCCTGGTACCCATTCCAGGCTGTGTGGACCTGCTAGCCAAGGTCAGTTTTTATAACATTCCCGCCCCGATGAACATTCGAACACATGACCACGGGTCAAGCAGGCAAGTGTGCTAGCCACTGGGCTACCGTGACTCTCGCCACAAAACAAATGCTGGAAATAACAATAAAATGTCAGCGTGGCTGAATGGATAAGAACGCACTTTCTTAAAGCCCCAATGTGCTGATGCCGAGGTGAGGGGTTCAACCGTAGACCGGATAGTGGGACTAAAATGTTGACTTCTCGCCCCCCCCCCCCCAACCCTCCCCCACCATGACTTGGGGACGTAAATTACAAGTACCTATAAAGTCGGAAAGTGTTTACCTGTTGGCGAGGGATAGTGGTAAAGGGAAAGCTAATCCACAGGCAAAATTCAGTCACGTGCTACTAGAAGTAGTTTGTAGGGACTACGCTTGAGTTCAAAGTGAGCGCAAAATATAAAAAAAATAAACATAACATATCAACCCATGGAATAGAGTGGCAGAAAAGGACATATCAAGACAGTTCACTGCACGAAGTACACAGGGAAACATACCCTTGCCTCGTGTTTGTCAATGAGTGTGTCTGTTTCCTGGATTCTGTCATTTAAGTCCTGGATCTTACGCTCCTGGCTCACTACCAACTTGACCAGTTGCTCCAGTGTGCGAAACCTTGAACATTCTGTATATTCTGGTTTGGTGTGGTGCCTGTGAAAGTCAAGGTGTGAAGGAAAGTGATAAGTGGCTAGGATGAGCGTGTGTATTAAATCAATCGTGGTATGCATCCACTCGAGATTTCTCTTGAAGCTAAATACACCACGAAGACACCTGGAGGTGAACGTGTACGGTCACTACACCATCACTCATTTCAAACTTTGTGGGGGGAAAGTTTTGTTTTCAAGAATACACGCACTTTAATTATGCATTTCGAAGATAAATGTAATTATGCGTATTGCAAATTACTAAACTTTGATTACATGTTTTGAAGATTACACAATTTAATAGTGTGTTTTGAACATTAAGCAATTTAATTATGTGTTTTGAAGATTACAAAACTTGAATTATGTGCTTTGAGACAAAGGTTCCTGAAATTGTATTCTCAAGACTCTCAATAAGAGTCTAAGTATACGTGTCATGTTTGTAGCAAAGGCAACTGCGTTTGCCCCAGGCTCAGAAGTTATCGGTTCAAATCCCAGTATAAGGTTGGAATTTATGTTTCTAAACCCATCGGTTTGTAATTACAGATCCCTTGATCGCTTTACTAATTACATCAGAAACCTAGCTTTCTCAGATGAGGGTGAACCACAGGACATCCTCTGTGTATGGATTATGAACATTTCACTGCAGTAAGAAATAGTAAATAATTGGCCGTCATGGCACTGATCTGGCAAAATTATTAGGAAAGAAAAAATATGCAGCGGTAGATGGTGCCGAAATCATGAATGGAATCTGTCTAGATAAAGTAAACTTTACACAAATACATGTCGACGTGTTGGACACACTGGCTTCTGGTGTGCATAACTAGGTGTGACCAACTCCCGTTAAAAAGAGTACCGAGGAATTAAAATATCACCTATGATAGAAATTCTGATCACTTCAGCCAGAATGGGGAAACAATAACAAAACTTTTATTCTATGAATTTATGTTGTTAGTTTCGACACAGGATACCTAACGGACATGCACCTGAACAGACACTCCAGTAGGGCGGCACAGCTTTTTAAAAGATAAGACAAAGCAATAGCTGTGAAACCGTTGTACTTATTAACATAATAGAAGATGTAAGGACGTCTTCCGTGCATTGGGGCGTACTGTCCAACACTGGAAGACATAATCCGCGTTCAATATTATGCTTGGAGGAAAAATTCGAAGGCAAACGTACAAGAAGCACATTTGAACATGGGACAACAACACAATCAAAAGAAAGGATGAACTATAGGTGTTAGTCATTACGGCGAGAGACAGAGAACGCTGGTGATGCGTTGCAGACTAAAGAGTTCCCCAGTAGTTGTCCAGATCAGCTTGTGTTTTCTTTATTTTGGGTTAGTTTATTTTTCATTTTGTAACTAGTATTTTAAACTTTCACGTCAGAATATTGCCTTCTGCAATCTACGTCTTGTCTCAAGTCTTATTTCCCGTTGTATTGTTGCCAGATCTACTTTAAAATAGCTTTTAATGATATTGGTAGTTTTCTAACAGGCACCACAAAGATCAGTCCGTTGTTGTTGCTGCATTACAAGAAAATGCCTGGGTTGATACTATGCACTTCTCTCTCTATAATAATCACGTATTTGCTCTTGATCTCATCTTTATCATGAATACATCAAACAAAAACGTAAATTGGAAAGGATTAGCTTTACAATTACAAGTTGCAGAGTGGGCGTTTTTGCTATAAAGCTTTCATCGTCATTCTAAATCAAAACTATAAATACATAAATAAAACTACACTTTAAAAAAAAAAAACTAAACAAATAACCGCTAGCTCCTTGCCGTCTTGGCAGACGATAGTTTGTTACATTGTACTTAAACAAAAGCAAAGCATAATAACTACAACCCATGACGGTAGCAATGTGACTGAACAGACCAATTTACGGGGTAAATGTTTGTCTACAATGGATACATGTGAACACACGGTCATTTCCACCATCATGCTACATCTGATGTCTCAAATGCTCAGCGTGTGATTTATATGCATTCATTTGCTTCTTTTTCTTCAATCGATCCCTGTCCTTTTCCCATCATCCAACGCGATCAGCGACGGCTTGCTCCCAAGGCGCAATATCAATGACTGTATCTATCATGAGGGGTTAACGACTTTCTCCATAATCCCCTATATCCACGTGAGAAACTCAGCTGCGCCAGATTCGGCAGCGGATCACGTCGCATTGGTTACTTACGGGATATCTGAGCCGGTCGCCCAGAAAGCAATGGCAAACTACTGAGCGTAATCTTGCCAACAACATCAACAATAGCTGAAAAATGAAGGTGTTGATGCAACGTAATGTAAGGGATATGCGACTTTTTAAAACAAAATCTATCATGTCCCGCTTACACATGCCACTTAGCTATAAAACATGGATCCTCGAGAAAACCCATTATGTATCGTCTTACACATCAGAGCATTCAAATCAAACTCTCAACAACAAAAATCTAATTTAAGTTGTCTCTTGACGTTCATTTCATCCTTGTCTGAAAGTGTAGATCAATAGCTGTGACTGTCTATACAAAACCACTTCGCCCATTTGACGTTCCATTACTGATGTCAAGAATGTTTCTTGTCGTTCTCTATAATGATGACGTGGTTAATCCCTCTGCACTGGTCCATTATTCAGCGTTTACTTACCTGTATTGCCAACACAATGGCGATGGGGTTACGAATGCAATTCGCAATCCCGCATACCGCGTCCGAAACACAGCTGCGATCGATATGGCAGAAGACCGCCTTGCGCTAGATTTCATACAATGGTGTGAGTACCGATCGTTCAGAAAGCAAACTAATGAACGTAAATGTACCAAGAAATCACAGTCAACAAATTATGGGGCTGGCTGCAACGTCCTGTAAAGGATAAGCAACTAACTTTTACCTGCATTGTGTGCTGTGCCTTTCTTTGTGTCTGCTGGACTTTTTATGACGCCGTCGACTGCGAGTGTATAAACTAGACTCTCCCGGAAGGAAGTAATCATCAAGGCTGCGCATGTTCAGTTGGACATTTGGTTGCTCCTCGCCCCAAAAAGACCAAACTTTGAGGATCTTTGTTCTTGCCTGTTTAAACTCAAACAAACAAAATGTGAAAGCAAAACAATGTAAATAAGATTACATGTAGAAGTGGTGGGATAGTGGTTAGCCTTCATACTTTCCAAGATGTGATCCTGTGTCAAACGTCTGCAGAGGCATTATCATCATTATGTTTTGCCAGTAGGTTTAGGCGCCTATGTCTCTCTACATATCTCGGTCCTTGGTGCTCTGGGCAACTCATTTGATGATATTGCTACATGCTACAGTCTCATTCAATACAGTATCATTTCTCTAGCTCTGTCTGTGCCACTTCTCCCACCGATCTTTCCGGATGTTGCGATGTTTCCCAACACCTCTTTTCTCATTATATAATCCAATAATGAAGTTTGTCTCTTTTTTATAGTTGTTTATAATGTTCTACTTTCATTAGCCTTTTCTGGGCAATTGTCGTTAGTTACTCTGACAGTCCAAGGCATTCACAACATTCGAATCAGTAACCACACCTCCGTTGCTTCACAGCTCTTCTTAATTTGTTCATTCAAGTTCTATGATTTACTGCCGTATATTAGAACAGCTTACATATAATATTCGAGTACTGTCTTTCTGACATTCAATGACAGTGACTGACTTCATAACATACACTTCATTTTCTGAAATGCAGCTTTTGCTTGACCTATTCTGCTCATTTATAATAGCAGTTATGTTACGCATCTTCCGTCTGATGTTGTGATTGTCCGGTGTAATTTGTGTGGCCAGAGGGCTCTACTGCAAATATAATGTTGCATGTATTTTGCAGGAAGGTTGCGATCAACCCCAAACCCAAGTTGATTTACTAGGTAGTTTTACGTTCAGTAGGTAGACATTGGTTTCTGAACGAGAAGTCAACGTGTAAGTCCAAACTGACAGATCGATGTTGGAAACGATCCCAATACCCGCGGTCAGTGTACAGGAAGGTTAATCTGGAACGCTCTTATACACTCGGCCACGTTGGTCTCTACGGTAAATAAAGCCTCATCAAATGGCTGCCATTTTGCATAATTAGGGTTCACGGCGTGGATAAACGTCCTTTACTTAATTAGCTCTGGCCATGTCGTGATGTTGTCTATGAATTTGTTGTATCTGAACGTCCTCTAACTCAGTGTTTCTCAACCTTATTTGGCCCATGCACCCCTTCACCATATGTTCAGAATGTCATCCCGATCCCCCTTTTCGTATTTCCTCCCTATAAATTCCCCCCACCCCTACACAGTATACGTAAAAATGGAAGCTAAATTTTAATAAAACATACTAGAACAAGTCTAGACGTCTACATAAAACGTGATTTGTGGGTCTACTTACGTTATAAAACGAGTTTCAGAAGGGCGAGAAGTACAGAACAGTAAAGTATGGAGGAAAAAACAATATCAAGTAATGAGTTCTTGTATTAATGCGATCTTAAAATAATCTTAACCACCCCCCCCCCCTCCCCAGGAAACCCTAAAATCCCCACCCGTTGAAAACCACTGCTCTAGTTCTTTTGTCGGTAGACTTTATCCTGATACTAGTATTCAGCGGATTGCTATGTTGTTTGATGTAACCAACCTAATTTGTCTTTCATATTTTTTATTTCCTTCAGCAGCACTATTTATATATTGACTTGTACTATCATTAAATAGTGTATTTTGTAAACACCTCTGTGATGACGTAATTGTTAGTGCAGTCGTGTGCCTTCACAGTGGTCTAGAGTTCGACCTTCAACAGTGGCCGTTTTGCGTTTTGTATCAGTTAGTTCGATTCAGGGGTTGACCCCGCCTAGTAAAATAGGAACCATAGTTCTAGTAAAAACCATAGTTCTGTCAACGAAACGTTAAACATGTGCCGTCCGATCGGGAAAAATACGGGCCTAACACAATTTATGCCATGTATGCCAATACCATTTATACCTTATAGCAGGTATATGGGCTGGAGTATATTTTATACAGCGATGTTTACTTGTTAGCGTGGCGTGGTGTGCCTAGCTTACAGCCATGAAGGAAGGCCATGATGGAAGGCCATGAAGGAAGGTCATGATGGAAGGTCATGATAGAAGGCCATGAAGGAAGGTCATGCAGGAAGGCCATGAAGGAAGGCCATGAAGGAAGGCCATGCAGGATGGCCGTGAAGGAAGGCCATGAGGGAAGGCCATGAAGGAAGGCCATGATGGAAGGCCATGATGGAAGGCCGTGAGGAAAGGCCATGAAGGAAGGCTATGCTGGAAGGCCATGAAGGAAGACGATGGAGGAAGGCCATGATAGAAGGCCATGAAGGAAGGCTATGCTGGAAGGCCATGAAGGAAGGTCATGATGGAAGGTCATGATAGAAGGCCATGAAGGAAGGCCATGAGGAAAGGCCATGAAGGAAGGCCGTGAAGGAAGGCCGTGAGGGAAGGCCATGAAGGAAGGCCATGATGGAAGGCCATGATGGAAGGCCGTGGGGAAAGGCCATGAAGGAAGGCCATGATGGAAGGCCATGATGGAAGGCCGTGAGGAAAGGCCATGAAGGAAGGCTATGCTGGAAGGCATGAAGGAAGGCGATGGAGGAAGGCCATGATAGAAGGCCATGACAGAAGGCCATGAAGGAAGGCCACGAGGAAAGGCCATGATGGAAGACCCTGAGGGAAGGCCATGAGGGAAGGCCATGAAGGAAGGCCATGAGGGAAGGCCATGAAGGAAGACCGTGAGGGAAGGCCATGAGGGAAGGCCATGAAGGAAGACCATGAGGGAAGGCCATGAGGGAAGGCCATGAAGGAAGACCATGAGGGAAGACCATGAAGGAAGGCCATGAGGGAAGGCTAAGTGGGTTAAAAGAACAGTTCCATAGCAGACCCTGATGTGGATATGTGAAGTGTTAGAACCATCACATGATCTTGGTCTGAATGCATGGATGAATCGGTGACTAGCATTTCTTTCCATTTGCAAACGACGAGAGCTGGTATCGAATCCTTGTCCGACAGCGCTCACGACATTATCAGCATAACGTGCTAACCATTATACTAACGCGCTCGCTAAGTTTTTAAACAGAGCAATAAGTATTAATATGTACGCTGTGCTGTTCTTATGAAGAGTTAAAATAGCTAAGGCTGTTGTTTAAAAACCGATCGGTTAAAGATTTAAACATGTTTTTATGTTTTGTATCGGTTTCCGTATTATGCTATATCGTATTTCACATTCGTTCTATATACCCATGTTTAACGTGCTATTGTGTGGGCAAACAAGATAACCTATTAGAATGGAAAGGTAGCATTACATATCATCATATCTGTTACATGACAATGTAATAACGGCTCGTAAACCGCACTACACACAAACATAAAAAGTTACATGTCAGGAGTCGTGTTGCTGCTGTTGTTGTTACGGTTGATGTTGTGGTAACTAATGATCCTATGTAGTCTGAGTTGTCACCCTGTGTCTCAAGGCCAAGTGGCGTCTCGGATCTAATGCATCTTTCTCATACGTTGCTCTTTTGGTATACTTTTTCTCTTTCGGGCGCTCGCTTTGAACTCAAGCGTAGTACCTACACGTGCTACTACTTCTAGTGCACAACACTGATTTTTCTGTGTGGATTTGCTTTCCCTATTACCGGTGTCCCTCGCCATCAGGCGAACCCACTCCGACTTCAAAGGCACTTGTAATTTACGTCTAAAAGTCAAGGACGAGAAGTCAACATTTCAGTCCAACTGACTGGTTTAGGGGTTGAACCAATTACCTCGGCATCAGCACATGGGATTTATCTTATCCATTCGGCCATGATGTTGATGTTGTGACCATTATTGACCCTATGTAGTTTGAGTTGTCCCCTGTGTCTCAGGTCCATCTAGTCTCTCGGATCGACTACTTGTTTCACATGTTGCTCGTCTGGTCAACGTAATCTCCAAGCTCCGCCACGATAATAAGCCTCGTCTATAACGGCTACCATCTGACACTATGACCTGTTCTTAATCATGTCTGTATTATGTCACAGAAGTTCCAAACCATCTAGGTATGTATTACTTTGTCTTCCTCTTGCTCTTTTCCCTATCAGGTTTGCCAACTGTCATTTTACGTGTGTCTCCTTACAACATGCCCAAGCAGTCTTGACACGCTACATCTCATTTCTCTAATTGATCTATCATTTTCGTCTGCTTCCTGGAGGATTGCCTCGTTATTTTATGTTCTTAGTTTTCTTTACATGTTCCTCAGAAACAAAATTTCTGCTTCAATCATTTGTTTCTTCGCTTTCCTGCTGAATGCCAAGATATCGAATGCAAATGTTCCAGGTCTCACGTACATATTGCCCATATCTCGTGTGCATATTTTCACTGTCCCATGTGATTATTATTCATGTCTCTCATACATATCATCCAGGTCTCACGTACATATTATCCAGGTCTCACGTACATATTATCCAGGTCTCGCGTACATATCATCCAGGTCTCAAGTACAAATTGTCCAGGCCTCGCGTACATATTACCAAAGTCACACAGTAAGTATGACCTAATTTCAAGCACGCCGTACTCTAACATTCCTCAGGTAGTACTGATATGTTTTCTATCGCTCCACTCCAAAATCTGAGCTCTTTCTGTCGCAACTACACAAGAATCGTGGTAAAGTCAAAGTAAAGAACCCATTTCCACGCCTTTGATGAATTGTGGGTATATGGTGCCTGCCCCATTTTTTTTACCAGTCGCCACTCGATAGATGATGTGGTCATTGACACGCCGCCTCTGCTTTCCAGAGCCTTCAGTAGTACCCAATTGTAGGCTACAATTATGGTGGCAAGCGTTCGGTATTCCTTAGTAAGGCAGATAGATTTTGTCTATAGGACTCGAAAGTAAACTTTGAGTCCGTACTGGGAACAGCGACTGCTTTTTCGGGCTATCTTTAATCCTCGAACCGGAAGACCATTCCGGCAAACTATAATTGCTGTAAAATTAGTTTTTTTTTTTTTTTTTTCACGTGTAATTTCAGCTCGTCTGTATTGCCGGGGTCCAAAAGAGAAACATAAATTAGTAACACTATAATCAGCTGTTCATGTCCTAATATGTGGAAGGTTGGTGTAGGACTGACTACCTTAACCCGTAGAAAACTTTAGATGCAAAATTCAGGCAATTAAGAGCAAGTCTATCGAAGAGAAAATAAAATAATTATAGCAAACAAGATGAAAAGAGGCTCTTATCAAAGAAGAAGTATGAGGGCACGTGGAGAAAGCCGCAAGGAGTCTAGATCGGAAACTTATCTTCTTCACCTTGGAGAATCTTCAGAATTTGAACCTGTAGTGTTATAGCTGTATATATATATACAGCGCAAGAAGTAAGGCAAATGAAATATAAAATTAATATTTTGAGATTATGCGAAACAAGGTAGAATGAAGCAAATAAAAAGCTGCTCATCTCAGGTGGAACAGTGCTATTCTCGAGGCCTACACAGGAAAATGCCCCTCACAATCAAAGAGTGACACTAATGCTGTGAATCAGGATAATTCTGTAGAAATTAAGATATGATACAGACAAAAAGCTAAGAAATGAAAAGACAGGCTTTCGACAAAATAGATCCGGCACTGACTAGACAAATATTTTATGCATAAAAATAGAACAAAGCATTGAAATGAATTCACGAATTGATGTTGGATGTGTGGACTATGAAAAGGCCTTTGACAATATTCACAGAGTATCTGATTTAAAATTAATAGTCGAGTGAGACCACAGTCTGCTCTAGCAAAGAAAGGTGCTGAAGACGGAGGCAACCAGCCAAGAGGCGCACCACAGAAATCAGGATGCCACGCAATCACGCAAAATGGAATATGTCGACTACTGCTAAATGTTATGGTGCTCGCCCTGCTTTGGACCCCCAGGCAGGTGCAGTGCCGGGCCCTATGTCTCGAAAGGGTCCAAGCCCAACTACTGGAGGTCCTTCTAAGATGTCCTGTGGAGCCAGGGGACATGAGAATAGGACGACTGGCCATACTAAACGAAGACTTAAAATAATGCACTGGAATGCGGAGGGAGTCAGCAACAAAAAAATAGAATTAGAAAAAATCTTGGACCAAGAAAAAGTAAGCATATGTTGCTTGCAAGAAACTCACCTCAACGAAAATATAGCCTTCAAACTCAGAGGCTACCAGTGTTACGGATCTGACCGAAAGGACAGACGAAAAGGTGGGATACTGACCCTTGTAAAAAATAACATCATGGCTTCCCAAATCGAAGTCTACATGGAAGCGGCTGAGTATCAGACACTTAAACTTAAGACAGGTAATACAGACCTACATCTGATCAATTACTACTGTCCAAGTGACTGCCCACAGGCACTGGACACACTACCACTAAAAGAAAAAATGATTGTGTGTGGCGATTTCAACAGCCACTCGCAGAGCTGGGGCTATGATCACATGGACCAGAGAGGAGAGAGACTGGAAGACTGGCAGGATGAGAATAGATTCATCTTGATTAACAAGCCGTCCGACCCACATACTTTCTACTCGAGATCATGGCACACTACAACTACACCTGACCTGGCTTTTCATTCACCAGACCTGGAGTGGAACATTACACGAATTGTTGGGAAACAACTTTGTGGCAGTGACCATCGGCCAGTCTTTCTAACCGTAGAAAATGAGCTTGTAAGTGAAAGCAGCACCCTCTCGAGGTGGAACTACAAGAAAGCAGACTGGGCAATGTAAAAGCATCGCACCAGCATACTGGTTAGAAACCTTAACACTGAGAAAGACATAAATAAAGTAGTTGAAGAGTTTGGGAAATGCATGCTACAGGCAGCGTGAGAAACAGTACCAAGAGGAGCCCGTAAACAATATAAACCCTACTGGAGTAGTGAACTGGAACAGTTGCATAACGATGTGGAAGTGAGTAGAAAGCAAGCAGAGGCCACACCCAGCCAAGAGCATCACAATAAACTCCAGCACGCAAAAGCCAAATTTCAAAGGGCCAAGCTCCAGGCTAGACGGAAAAGCTGGCAGGAGAAAACGGAGTCTCTGAACTTTGAAAGAGACACAAGGAAATTGTGGAAGCTAATAAAACAACTTAATGACGAGGGCACAGGGAGAAACTCAAAAATTGCGCTACATAAAGATGGAAACATCTTAATAAGAAAGCAAGCAGCTGACCATTTTGCGGACTCATTCGCACAAGATAACAATATCAAAATTAGTCCAGAGAAACAACAAGAGATTCGAGAGAAACGACAACATACAGGACAGAAGGAAATAGTACATGAGGTTCTGGAGGCACCCATCACAATCAGCGAACTTGAGCTAGCCATATCAAAACTGAAAATGAGAAAGTCACCAGGAGCTGATGGTATCTCCAATGAAATGATCAGAAACCTAGGAACAGAGGCCAAAGCAAAGCTGTTGCAGATCTTCAATAACAGCTGGACCTTAGGCAGTGTTCCACAAGCCTGGAGAGAAGCAATCATGATACCCCTCCTAAAATCAGGGAAAGATGGTTCCATTGCCTCTAACTACAGACCAATTAGCCTCACCAGCTGTCTCTGCAAAACAGTGGAGCGCATCATCAATCACAGACTGCAGTGTTACATTGAAAGTAAAAACATCCTTGTGCCACAGCAGGCTGGCTTTAGGCAGTGCTACTCTACGGAAGATCAGACAACCTACCTCTCTCAAGAAATTGTGGATGGATTCCAAGAGAAGAAGCTGGTGCTTGCGGCATGGATAGATCTGAAGAAAGCCTTTGACAAAGTCTGGAAAGAAGGTCTGATGAAGAAACTGAGAAACTGCAAAGTCAATGGAAGAATGTACAAATGGGTGAAAGCATACTTGCACAACAGAAGAGCCCGAGTACAGATAGACGGACTCAAGAGCAAGAAAGTACTACTGCGTCACGGTGTTCCACAGGGCGGAGTCCTGTCCCCAACACTTTTTCTAATCTGCATTAATGATCTTGTTGCTAATCTACCCGATGGAATTAAAGCGGCAATGTACGCTGATGACCTGGTTCTATGGAGCACAAATGAACATGCATCAGTGGCCACCAGATTGCTACAAAGAGCTGTAGATGCATTTGCTGCATGGGCAAATAGATGGTGTGTCAGCATAAACACTGACAAGTGCAGCACCACCCTTTTTACCCTCTCTCCAAAACAAAAGGCAGGGATCATCCAGATAAATGGAACACCCCTAAGAGATGATAAAGAACCAACATACCTTGGAGTAACATTTGATGGCAGGCTGATATGGAGAATGCACATCAACAAATCAGTAGCAAAAGCCAGAAGGAAAATAGCCATTCTGAGAAAGCAAAGTGGAACCACATGGGGAGCCAGTGGGACAATACTTAGCAAAGTTTACCAACAGAGCATACGACCACACCTGGAATACGTGTCAACTGCGTGGTGTTCAGCATCAAAAACCACACTACAAGAGCTGGACAAGGTGCAAAATCAAGCACTTAGAGTCACCACAGTAGGGATGAGATCAACCCCTATAGTGGAAATGGAGAAGATGGGGAGGACACAAGCACTGAGTGAGCGCAGAGATTCGAAAACGCTAATACAAGCAGAAAAGTTCCTCAGCTTGCCAGGCCACCCTATGAAGAACAGATTTGAAAACCTAGCTATGGGGCGGTTGAAAAGAAGTAGTTTTATCCACCAGGCCAAACGACTCTGCAGAGAAACCACTGATCTGCCCACAGTTGGTATCCCCTTAACAACTATTCCAGAGCGAACTCCATGGAAAGATGAGCATAGACTATCGTTACAAATCCAGACAAAAGTGAGAGGAATATTTGACAAGGAAGAACAGAACAGTGTACAGCGCAGAACAGCCACTCTCAGCTTCCTTGATGAAGAATACCCACAGGACCTCTGGATCCGAGTCTACACAGATGGGTCGGCACAAAATGCTGTTCGAAATGGAGGAGCAGGAGTGTACATAGAATACCCAAATAATACTAGGGACACAGCCAGAGTACCGACAGGAAAGTACTGCCATAACTATGATGCCGAAATTGAGGCAATCAGGATAGCAACATAGAAATTACTAAATAACAGCAATGGTACACAACCTGTGGTGCTACTGACAGATGCAAAATCAGTACTCGAGGCGCTCCTGTCTGGGAAATTGCCAGTACTAAGGACACTACTTTCTGAACTTAGCAGTCAGCATAAGGTCACCATACAGTGGATATCATCCTACTGTGGAGTACCCGGAAACGACAGAGCTGATCAATTGGCTAAGGAAGGAGCCAAAGAAGAAATCCTGATGTGCCCGTTACATACCACCAAAAGAAAAGAATGATCAAATCAGTCAGAAAGCCACCAAAACCTGCTCAAGATGACTACCACGTTATGGACAAACCAGAACAAGTCATTATTCTGCGCCTCAGAACAGGACACAATAGATTACGCAACCATATGTATTCAAAATTCAAGATTGGTGAAACAGCCATGTGCACATGTGGATTGGCGTCGCAGACAGCAGAGCACTTACTCCAAGACTGCCCAAAATATAACATATCTAGGCAAACCTTCTGGCCTAGAGAGACGACAGTGGAATATAAACTCTATGGACCAATGTGTGAACTGAAAAAGACAGTTCAATTCATACAAGAGACGACATTGCAGATATAGACATATTTCAAGCGAACGAAAGAAGAAGAAGAGAATTAATAGTGCAATATAGGATCCAGCAGGAGATCATTAACTTAATAAAGGCATCAAACGAAGACATGAAATGAATAGTTATATATGAAGCAAAACTAGCAGATACTTTCGAAATAAGGACAAGAGTGTTACTGGGATGTTTTTCGTCGCCTTCATTAATTTTACTTAATATAGACTGGGGTATGAAGACAACAATAGCTACCAGAATAAATGGAATTCAATAGACTTCTCCAACACATCCGCTTGGTGAATTGGATTTTGATGAGGACATTGTTCTCCTGTCCCACACACGAAATCACTATAATAATGGTAAAGTGATGACTAACGCTATGAAGTATACAAATTAGACCTCTTATCTACCTCTGAAGTCGGAGTGGGTTCGCCTGATGGCGAGGAACACTTGTAATAGGGAAATATAATCCACACGCAAACATCAGTCTAGTGCACTAGAAGAAGTAGTAGCATGCGTATGGACTACGCTTGAGTTCAAAGAGAGCGAGTGCAAAAAAAAACCTCTTACCGATAATGGTCGCTCCACTTCCCGCCATTTTTCAAATATAGCAAAAGTGTCAGTGGACTCAGTCTCGTGCAAGCCGGTACTGACGAGCAAGGCGTATATGACATCATCACATGTTGTGCGCTTCGTCACTCCAGTCATCCATCTTTGAGTTCCGTTGAACCAGACCGGAATGTCAGCACCTTGCGGCTCTGCTGCCATCTTTCCAATCTGAAAATGAAGTTACCGCATGTAAATAAATATAAATAAGCGTAAAGAATGCAACTTTAAGTAAGTGCGATTTCAACACCCTAAAATTTGCGTTGACAATGGCATAAGCGCGGGACGAGGGTTAGATGCCGGCGTCGTTCGCTGTGCCGGGGAAAGAAAGTCCACCAATTCTTCCGCGCATTGAAGCCTAAAAATGTGATAGACTCAGAACTTCACCACAAGTTCCTACTGTGGGAAACGTACTGTTGTTTTTTTTAACACGAAAGAATTGAGAGGTTTGGGGAAACCTCAGAACCTACCGAAGTAACAGGATAAATACTTTTGTCGTAGTGAAGGGGTTTACTTGGAAAAAAAAAAGTTAGTTAGTTTTCAGGACGTCGCAGTCATCCCCATCATGGTTTTTTTTTTTTTTTTTTGCTGTTTGTGATTTCTGGGCAAGTTGGTCATTGTTTTCTGAACGACCGACACACATTCCATTGTATTAAAACCAACACAAGGCATTCTGCTTGAAGGGACAGCTCTGAATACTGTGGTTGTTAGAGACAGAGGAAGAATAAAGAAGACTATGCTGAAATTATCGGAAGAGTGGCAGTAAAGTCTCTGCGGTCGACAAACCACAAACATGAAGAATGTATGATTACGGAGGTACATGATCATTTACGCCGCATGACTTATGACATGATATGCTAAGTGGTTGAAAAAGGAAAAGGGTGTAGTTTCAAGATGTTTCAAGCAGTCCGTGTATGATGAATGCGAGTTAGCTTCATAAAGTTCTCAGAATGTGTTTACTGTATAAAGATTTGCCACACCTTGATGGATTTCCTACGGAAGAGATCGGAGCCCATAATGACGTGAGAAGAGTCAGCACAATTAGGAAAGGACACTTTTAATTCCCCATGAGGCGTCTGGTGTGTATGCCCAAATTTGCACAGACCAAATGGCACTCGATGGTTGATGTGGTCAGTATCACGACTACCACTTGTATTCACTTCAGTTCCGATTATCATCAGTGCACTCCGGAAACGAAATATCGCGGTGGCACTGTGGTTAGCAAGTTGGACATTTGGCCGGATAGTCATGTATACGACCTCTTACAAGACGTCCATTGTTCCAGACTTCCAGATCAACACAGCCTAAAATGGGTACCCGGACATATAGTGGGAAATAAAGACTACCGGTGTTATACTGACCATATCATCCATTGAGTACTGAGTTTATAAAAAGTCTGGAGCCTCAGGAATTAAGGCCGCCTGGCTAGTGCCATCGCCGCGAACTGGGCTGGTTAGGGATTTCTTTTTATTACCCCAGACAGAAAAAAAATCCACACTTTACCGATGATTCTAACCCGGGTCCGAAGGAGAACCCGGCATTCTTAGGCACTCGGCCAGCCGCTCATCGCATTTTCTCTAAATACAAAATTTTCTTTCATCTTGCAACTTGCCCCAATCTCTAACAACAGCATACATTTGCCAACAGCGCCATGAATCTCAGTGTCCCAGCTCACAAACTCTACTTACACTAACACAACCAGCTTTTTTTTTTATTTTTACAACCTCGAGGAAATTTGCAATCAGATTTGGCTATAGTTGCAATCAACATGCCTGTCACAGTCACAGTGACCTGGCAAATCCTGGTCTCTTGTGTGCTTTCCTTTGAGGGTTAACGGAATCTTGTCTTAACATTTGGCAGGTGAGTTTGCTCTGGTTTACTGGGAAAATGTCACCAGTGACCTCGCGAAGTACAGAGTTTGTCGTCTGGCAGTTTTTGTGTGTGGTAACCGTGACTGCTTGTTGCAGCTTCACATGACTTAACCAAATGTGCAAAACTAAATATATACTGGTCTGTTTGCTGAATTACCTACCCACACACCCAACTGTCTGTCTGTCTGCCCGCCTGTCGGTATGTGGGTCATGCTTTCGATCTAACATTATATCTTAAATATCCGACTAATGACCTATCTGTCTAGCAACTCGTTATTTTATCTATATATTTATCCGTCTCCCTACCTACCTACCTGACTGATTGACTAACTAACTAACTAACTGATTAACTAACTAATTGACTGACTGGCTAACTCACTGACGTACTGACTAACTAACTAACTAACAGAATAGCTGACTAATTGCCTGACTAACTAACAAGCTAACTTAATAACTAAATATCAGTCTGTCAGTATGTCTGTTTGTCTATCCATTAAATGCCTGGCTATTCATCTAACAGACTGCCCGCTTGCAAACCTGTTTTTTTAGTTTCACTTGTGCAGTTTTCTCCAATACTCAATGATAATCAAGCCTGCACAAATCAGCTCTTTCTCAGAAGGTTATGTGTTTGTATTCTGACTTCAACCAGGGCCAATAGCTTTATACGTCTGTAGTAATGCATACGTATATGATGCTTGATAATAAGTGAAACATCTTTTATCGACTCGAATAATATGAAAAAATATATAAATGTAAACAATAGAACACTAGATAATTGTAGCTGACGTCTCATCTCATCTCATCATGTTCGTCTTGTACCTTGCGGTATCGAGGTGAAGCGTAAACAATGGGAAAGTGCCCGATTATGGGCTTCAAATATCGAGATTCCCATGGACTCTGTTATTCCCTGTGTCAATCGTTTACATCAGTGGTTCCTAAGCTTTTCAAGAAGAGGGCCATATCTATTAGTTTCGGTAGTAAAGCGGGCCACAAGATTATAAAATTATAAAAGTCGTGCAATATCACTCTTACCTTTCTTAACTTTCGTCAACACAATTCTAAAACTTTAAAGGCAGTCAGTGTCAATACTATACTGCGGTTATTTTTTGGTTTAAAATCAAAAGTTCATTTAACAATAAATTTTAAATCAGTTTCGAAAATTGTTATTAATGTAATTAATTTACAATTGTAACTGTTCTTCATAACCACTTTCTTAAGTTCAGATGCCAGTTAATCAATGTCTGACCACAAATCTGTCGTACCCAAAGTCATAAGCGCAACTAAGCTACTGTCGGTGAGTCTGGAACGTTGCTTGTTTTTTTTTTTTTTTTATAACGGTCATTGCGGAAAATGACTGCTCTTATCTGTAAGTCGAACCGAAACGACAAATGTATCTCTGGGCGAATGAACGCAAGTGTTCAAATTGTTCGATATGCAATAGTCGCCAGAATGAAATTATCTGATCAGCTGAATGTGAAGCAGGCAGCTCCAGAAATTTACATCTCAGTGCAGAATTGTATTTAAAATCAATTACTTCGTGCTGAAGGTTTTGCTGTAATTGACAGAGCTTGGCATCAGGAAATACGAACGGATTTGCTTGCTTGCTTGCTTGTGATCGTTGTCGTGAGCTCCAATGCGAAGTCCTGTATGTCGGATGAAGGCATCCTGTTGTCCAGCATCAGTGTGATGTCATACAGGACCTGAGATTTGCGTGAGTATCTGTTGTCCCATGTCTGGCTTATTGGTGTGCAGACTGGTGGTTCCTCGCCGTACAGGCAGACACTCTCCGACTTCGGAGGAATCGGCGATCCTACTGACTTTGGCCAGGACCCCAAAGGGACCTGTTGCCCAGGACGCTCGACGAGGACGCGTCAATAGGTCTTGGCCAGATATAACCCGGCCCTGGTGCCTTGGAAACACCTCTGCGTCCCACGAACGGATTTATGAAGAGGGCAACATTATCCTCCTCTATTGTGAACTCTTGAAATCTCGACTGAAAGATATCCAGAAGACTTTCAACTTTGACTTTGTACTGTAACAAGTCATATTTCATTTCCACCATAAGTTGGAAACACCTCTAAAGGCCCTTCAGTAAGCTGTCCGATAAACAGTCGTAATTTGATTTTAAATGAAGAAATGACAACGCACAAATTTGTGAATAGTTTGTTTTTTCCCCTGGATCATCGCATTTAAAGAGTTTAAATGAGACGTGATATGCACCAAAAATTCCAGATCATTAAGCCAGTCATCGTTCAGCAGACATTCACTTTCTGTAGGCAATACATTTTTTTTTCCAAACAGAAACAGATAGACACTATTTTTCAGTGCCCAGAAACGTGACAGAACTTTCCCTTTAGATAGCCATCTGACATCACAGTGTAACAGTAGCTCACCGTATTCCTCGTTCAGGTCTGATAGACACTATCTGAACCTGTTCAGCGCCTTACTTCGAATTTTGTTCACACATCTCAGAACAACATCCATGACATGTTTCAGATTTAAAGTCATTCCACACAGAGCTTCTTGGTGAATGCTACAATGATATTTTAATATAGTGCTGCCAAGAAACTGTTCCAATAATGCTAAACAGCCAGACTTTTCACCCGTCAAATCCGGAGCACCGTCGGTGCATACACTGTCCAATTTTGTCCATTCTACGTTGTTTTTCTCTACACACAACTTAAGAGTTTCAAACAGATCAGTCCCTTTGGTAGTTGCATGCATTGATTCATGTCCTAGAAGTTCTTCAATGACTTCAAAATTATCATTTATTGCTCCAACAAAAACTGCAGCCTGCGCTGTGTCAGAAGTGTCAGTTGATACATCCAGTGTCAATGGGGAAAAAATTACAATATTTGATATGTTCTGCTACTTGACGATGAACATCGTTGGCTAATTCTTCAACTCGCCTGGCCATAGTATTATTAGACAAAGGAATCTGATTAAATTTTGTTTCCCACTTTTTATCGCCAAGCATTATAGCCGCAATTCTAAGGGAAGGCTTGATTATTTCTTCTGCATCGGTGAACGGTTTCTTTTTGAGAGCCAACGGAAGAGCGACTTCGTACGACGCAACAACAGTACTCTTGCTCTGTTCGTTAGCCTTGGTGAAAAATGACTGCTGCCTGGTCAGAGAACTTTCTATATGAAATCTTTTCATAACTCCGAAATGATCGGATATTGAACATTTATGTCTGAATGTGTGGTCGTGAAGTGTCGTTCCAGATTAAATTTTTTGTAACAGAAACACAAAATCCGCAGATTAAGCAAAATGGTTTACCACTACGGCTAAACATAAACATAAATTTCTCCGTCCAATCTACGTTGAATTCACGACAAGCAACCTCTCCATATTTTCGCTTTTTACCATTGTTTGTTTTTAGATTTTCCATACTCATATTTATAGGCTTTAACGATACATTTTTATTTGAAAAAAAAAATCTAATTTCAACACAATAACCGACTCTGCTAAACAGTTGTAACAGACGACAACATGGCGCTTTGCGCACTCGGATTGGTCGACAAGGCTGGGATATAGGAACTTCATAACGTTTCGTTGGGAACTAAACAGGCGCATTCGATAATATCTAAGCATAACAACCACGAGCAGAGTAAATTATCGCACGCTGACGGGGCGCTCCGTTTGCATTAAAATAAAAAAAAATTTATTAACACATATATTAAACAACGAGGCCTCGCGTGCCCCTTTCTTACAGCTGGCGGGCCACAATTGGCCCGCGGGCCGTGGTTTAGAAACCTCTGGTTTACATGGTCGGCCTCTTCTTCTGGTCATCGATGTAATATACAAACAAAACAAGAGTTTCCTTCTAGGTTATTACGTTAAAGACAGACACAGAGAGAAGCTGTTTTACAAACTACGTGTTGTAGAAGGAGACAACTCTAGCCTTAAGAATGTCTAGCAAGGGCATACCCATAGGTCGTGACCGTTTCTTCCTATGTAAAGTTTAACGCATTGGCATGTATATAAGGGTAAACAGTTATTAGCATTAGCCAGAAGAATGACCGTTACAGGGAAGGGAACTCACAGACGTAGAATGTTATGTTTAACTGAAGCTGACACGAGTTGTCCCGGTTTAAAGAGAGAGTGTGTGCGCATGCTAGTGTTTGTCCATGTTTAAAGTTTTCTAATATAAAGGTGCGATAGGTTGGCATGTACCTAGTCAAGGGGTTCTAAACATGGATACATGGTGTGGTTGTTTGATTAGATTCATCATCCACGTCCTGTGCTGAACCCCCTCCCCCATAACAGTATTTCAAAATCTCTTCCTTTTATAAGCAAGATGCGAAGCCGCGGTAGCGTAGTGGCTAGACGCTTAGCTTGCTGACTCGGTGGCCATAGGTTTGATCCGCATTGGCCCATTTTTAAATGGGTACCACGAAATGTCATGGGAAGTAAAGTCGATGCTAGTAAATTGAGTCGACTGCAGAGCATATAGTATGGGGTATATTACGACTAGAGAAATGTATATACGCCGAGGCAAAACAATCTCAGTTTCTGTCCTTTCCTATACTTGAGGCTTTTATAATGGGTATCATAGAACAAATATATCATCGTAGTCAATAGAAACAAAAACAGTCAAATCCAAAGGTTCTAGAAAAACTGGGGATGAAAAGAGAGTTGATAACAGAAATAAAAACAAAGCGGCAAGTGAAATATTTCGGCCACGTTAACAGATAACACTCTTATAAAACTATACTGGAAGGTAAGGTTGAAAGCAAGTGAGCAAGAGGTAGACAACGATACAAGTACAAGTGGGAAGATAAAATCAATAGATGGACGAACAACAATCTGTCAGAATGTACAGTCAGGGCGAGAGAGACAGTTGGAGATTATTTGCAGCCAACCTTCATTGTGGAGACAGCACCTGGTTGATTGATCATAGAACAATGCTTCATGAAGACCTGAAACTATGTGCTAATTTCTCAATTCCTCCTCTTCTGTTAATATGCTCCATACATTTCATTTGTAGTTTCCTTGTCGTGTTGATGATTGGCCTAGCGACGACTGTAGCTGTCAATACCTGAAATGTTTGCTTTCTTCTCTGTCAAAGATATTTGCAACAGTGTCTTCAAAACCATCTACCCGGCCTCCAGTTTCCCTTGTCATTTCATTACTCATTATTCAACAAACGCTTCCTTGCAGAAGAACAGACTACACACAGAAGAACAGACTACACACAGAAGAACAGACTACACACAGAAGAACAGACTACACACACAATTCCCATGTGGGAAGCCATGGAATAATAGTCAACCAGCATAGAACGTGTGTCGTTAGTCGCTACACGCTGAGAGAGATACTGTTGATGGGATCTAAGCAGTTATTGACTTACAGTTCAATGTTCAGAGAAGGTTATGTGTTAACTAAATAATTAACTAACGAACTAAGTAACTAACTAACTGTCCTACCGTCAGTCCATCCAGTTGTTTGTTTCTCTGTCTATCTGCCTGTCCGTCCATCCGTCCGTCCGTCCATCCGTCCGTCCGTCCGTCCGTCTGTCTGTCTGTCTGTCTGTCTGTCTGTCTGACTGACTAAATAACTAACTAACTAGCTAATTAGCAACTAACTACGTAACTAACTAGCTAACTAACTAGCTAACTTACTAGCCGAATAACTGACTAACTGGATATCTATCTAACTAAAGACGATACACACTTTTACAGTGGGCGGGTGTTTGTATCTGTCGTGCTATTTTATTAGAGGACTAGCTGACCTGGCCCGGCTTCGCCCAGACCCTGGTGGGGAGCATCTCATTTAATTCATATAAGTAGTCATATAAGTTCTCGTTCCCGTTACCGACTATCTGTCTGTCTGTCTGTCTGTCTGTCTGTCTGACCCAGCCCGTCTTCGCCCAGACCCTGATGGGGAGCATGTCATTTAATTCATATAAGTAGTCATATAAGTTCCCGTTCCCGACTGTCTGTCTGTCTGTCTATCTATCTATCTATCTGTCTGTCTGTCTGACCCAGTCCAGCCCATGGTGGAGAGCATCTCATTTAAATCATATAAGTAGTCATATAAGATCCCGTTCCCGACTATCTGTCTGACTGTCTGTCTGTCTTGGGTAAATGGAGGAGGGAGGAGGAAGAGGGAGGTGGAGGAGGGAGGAGGAGGGCGGAGACAGGAGGAGTAGGGAGGAATAGGAGGGAGGAGGAGGGATTAGGAGGAGGAGGGGGAGGAGGAGGGAGGAGGAGGAGGGAGGAGAAGGAGGGAGGATGAGGGAGCAGGAGGGAGCAGGAGGAGGAGAGGGAGGAGGAGAAAAAGGGAGGAGGAGGAATGTGAAGGGAGGAGGAGGGAGAAGGAGGGAGGAGGAGGAGGAGGGAGGAGGAGGGGGAGGAGGAGGAGGGAAGAGGAGGTAGAGGGAGGAGGAGGAGGGAGAAGGAGGGAGGAGGAGAGAAGAAGAGGAGGGAGGAGGAGGAGGGAGGAGGAGGAGGGAGGAGGAGAGGGAGAAGGAGGGAGAGAGGAGAAGGGAGGAGGAGGGAGGAGGAGGAGGGAGGAGGAGGAGGGAGGAGGAGAGGGAGGAGGAGGAGGGAGGAAGAGGGAGCAGGAAGAGGGAGGAGGGAGAGGGAGGAGGAAGAGGAGGAGGGTGGAGGGAGGAGGTAGAGGGAGGAGGAAGAGGAGGAAGAGGGAGGAAGAGGGAGGAGGAGGAAGCGGGAGGAGGAGGATGGAGGAGGGAGAGGGAGGAGGAGGAAGGAGGAGGGGAGAGGAGGAGGGAGGAGGCAGAGGGAGAAGGAGGAAGGAGGAGGAGGAAGGAGGGAGAGGAAGGAGGGAGGAGGGAGGAGGAGAAGGGAGGAGGAAAGAGGTAGGGGGAGGAGGAGGTAGAGGGAGGAGGAGGAGGAAGGAAGAGGGAGGAGGGAGAGGGAGGAGGAAGAGGAGGAGGGTGGAGGGAGGAGGTAGAGGGAGGAGGAGGGAGGAGGTAGAGGGAGGAGGAAGAGGAGGGAGAGGGAGGAAGAGGGAGGAGGAGGAGGGAGGAGGGAGAGGGAGGAGGAGGAGGGAGGAGGAGGGGAGAGGAGGAGGGAGGAGGAAGAGGAGGAGGGTGGAGGGAGGAGGTAGAGGGAGGAGGAGGGAGGATGTAGAGGGAGGAGGAAGAGGAGGGAGAGGGAGGAAGAGGGAGGAGGAGGAAGCGGGAGGAGGATGGAGGAGGGAGAGGGAGGAGGAGGAGGGAGGAGGAGGGGAGAGGAGGAGGGAGGAGGCAGAGGGAGAAGAAGGAAGGAGGAGGAGGAAGGAGGGAGAGGAAGGAGGGAGAATGAGGAGGGGAGGAAGGAAAGGGAGGTGGAAGAGGAGGAGTAGGGAGGAGGAAAGAGGTAGGGGGAGGAGGAGGTAGAGGGAAGAGGAGGAGGAAGGAAAGGGAGGAGGAAGAGGAGGAGAAGGGAGGAGGGAGGAGGAGGAGGTAGAGGGAGGAGGAGGGAGGAGGTAGAAGGAGGAGGAAGAGGAGGAGAAGGGAGGAGGAGGGAGGAGGAGGTAGGAGGAGGAGGAAGAGGGAAGAGGGAGAAGGAGGAGGGAGGATGATGAGGGAGAAGGAGGCAGGAGGAGGAGGAGGGAGGCAGGAGGAGGAGGCAGGAGGAGGAGGAGGGAGGCAGGAGGGAGGAGGAGGGATGAGGAGAGAGGGGAGGAGGAGGGAAGATGAGGGAGGAGGGGGAGGAGGCGGAGGGAGGATTATGGAGGAGGAGGGGGAGGAGGAGGGAGGAGGAAGAGGGAGAAGGAAGAGGGTGGAGGGAGAGGGAGGAGGGAGAGGAGGAGGGTGGAGGGAGTAGGAGGGAGAGGGAGGAAGAGGGAGGAGGAGGAAGCGGAAGGAGGAGGATGGAGGAGGGAGAGGGAGGAGGAGGAGGAGGAGGGAGGAGGGGAGAGGAGGAGGGAGGAGGCAGAGGGAGAAGAAGGAAGGAGGAGGAGGAAGGAGGGAGAGGAAGGAGGGAGAATGAGGAGGGATGATGATTGCCGTGTGACGATTCTGTGTAGTCACGTCATTTTCTTCCCTTTCCCTAGCGTTTTGGTTCGGGGATTCTTATTTTGGGAGGGGGAGGAGGGAGGAGGAGGAAGAAGAAAAAAAAACTATGACAGTTGGCTGCTCTGGACTGAAAGGAAGGCGTGTAGAAAATTTCATCTCAATCGGATGGGCCGTTCGCGAACGTATAAATGACATACATACATACATACATACATACATACATACATACATACATACATACATACATACATACATACATACATACATACATACATACATACATACAGATGGACGGAGATTGCCTTTTATATATAAGATTATGTGCATTATTAGCTAGGTCCAGGAGGATATTCAAAAATTCAAAAATCATAACACTGTACATGAACTAGGGGGATCAAAGTGAAAGTAACAACTATACGGGTATCTCATTTTTATATATCGCTGGGAACTTCAAGTCCTGGGAGATCACGTCTACCCTGAATCACAGAGTGGCTTTCGACAGAACCAGTCTACCATTGATATTATATTTTCACTGCGACACCTGCAAGAAAAATGCCTTGAACAGAATCAACCACTATTCATTGCCATCATTGATCTCACAAAAACATTGGATATGGTCAGTCGTGAGGGTCTGTTCAAGGTGATAAAGAAGAATCGACTGCCCGCCAGTTCTTCTGTCCATCGTGGCCTTGTTCCATTCAGGCATGAAGGGCATAATCAAATGTGATGGTGCATCTACAGAGGAATTTTAAATTAAGAGTGGAGTTAAGCAAGGTTGTGCACTCTACCTCCACCATCTCTGGAATATACATTTCACTTCTACTGAAATATGCTTCTTGTGATCTGAATGGCTGTATATACATTTTACTCACGCTTAGGTGGCGACCTCTACAATGAAAGCCAAGACCAAAATTAACAGGGCATTGACCAGAGTGTTGCTTTTTGTAGATGATGCCTCAATTACGACCCACTCTGAGACAGAATCACAACGCCTAATTATCTGCATTCTGCAATGTCTGTTATGAATTTCGTTTAACAATCAGCAAATAAAAATGAAGATACATATTTTGACGCGATAGATGAAGAGAGGTCTCATCAGTCTTCGGTGACGACGCAGAGCTGGAGATTATTGACCATTTCACATATCTTGGAACGGAGGTCAACAATAAATTATCCCTAAATCAGGAAATCAACAACATGATTGGAAAGGCAGCAACAATAATGAACAGGTCAACAAAAAGATAGATCGAACGCTGAGAGTGTGAGACGTCAGATGGTGCATGATGGTGGAAATGACTGTGTGTTCACGTGCATTCATTGTGGACGAACATTTACAGTGCAATTTGGTCTGATCAGTCACATTTGCTGCCGTTATGAGTTGTAGCTATTATGCTTTTTTTTAAAGAAGAATTAACAAACCATCATCTGTCAATACAGCAAGATGCCAGCAGCAGCAGCAGTAGCTACACCCCCCCCCCCCTGCCCCCATTAATGTACTTTAAAATAGTAAATGGCGTCCGTTGTATTACCAACAGTCCACTTCGATGTGCTCTAAAGTACAACAAAGGTTGAGCGCCCCTGCGTTCAGTAAGGTAGACGCGAATAACGCTTCTAGAAGTTGCGTACACAAGACTGCAAGCGACACCTGATATCAGAGCTCTGCATATTATGGCCAACAATACCGCGTCTGGTGTCCTGCATTCTTAATATTGTACGAACAAACAACTCCATAGTTTACGGGATCACGACGCCCACGACCACTTGAACCTATCAGCTTTGGAATTTCCCCATAAACTTAAGACCTCGGGCTTTGCTGTTTAAACTAACTAAACAATGTTGACAGCCTCTCTTTTGACTTAGTGGATGGCCTAGTCACACAAACCAATCGAATGAATGATGCTATATTCACAGATTGCAATGTAGAACATGGAATGCTATACCTTTTTCGTGTTAAGTGAGTACAATAAACATATCTCCGTTTCATGGCGACATGGAGAATTCAAGTTCTTGAGTTGTGGCGTCGCCGTGATGCGCAAAGCCGTTATTGAAAGCAGCATACACGTATAGACAGATAGAAGCACGGACCGATAGATGGACAGATCGAATGACGCACGGATGGATAGATGGGCAGACAGAAAGACGAGCAGACCGAAAAGCAGATGAGACCGTCGGACAAAGAAATGGATGGGCACAGATAGACCAACAACATATCTAGATAAAAAGATTCATATTTACAGTTGAGAAAAGAAGATAGTGGAGAATAGACGATAGTGTAGAATAGAAGATAGTGGAGAATACAAGATAGTGGAGAATAGAAGATAGTGGAGAATATGCGACACTGGATAATAGAAGACTATGGAGAACAGAGAATAGAAGATAGTGGAGAATATGAGACAGTGTAGAATAGAGGACAGTGGAGAATAGAGAATAGAAGATAGTTGGTAATAGGAGATGGTAGGGAATAGGGGATAGTAGAGAATAGATGATGGTGAAGAACTGAAGATAATGGAGAATAGAAGATAGTGGAGAATAGAAGACAGTAGAGAATAGAAGATAGTGGAGAATAGAAGATAGTGGAGAATAGAAGATAGTGGAGAATAGAAGACAGTGGAGAATAGAATATTGAAAGCAGCATAGTGGAGAAGCAGTCACATTTGGAGAATAGAGAATAGAAGATAGTTGGTAATAGGAGATGGTAGGGAATAGGGGATAGTAGAGAATAGATGATGGTGAAGAACTGAAGATAATGGAGAATAGAAGATAGTGGAGAATAGAAGACAGTGGAGAATAGAAGACAGTGGAGAATAGAAGATAATGGAAAATAGAAGATAGTGGAGAATAGAAGATAATGGAGAATAGAAGATAATGGAGAATAGAAGATAATGGAGAATAGAAGATAGTGGAGAATAGAAGACAGTGGAGAATAGAAGACAGTGGAGAATAGAAGACAGTGGAGAATATAAAACAGTGGAGAATAGAAGATAGTGGAGAATATAAAACAGTGGAGAATAGAAGACAGTGGAGAATTTAAAACAGTGGAGAATAGAAGATAGTGGAGAATATAAAACAGTGGAGAATATAAAACAGTGGAGAATAGAAGACAGTGGAGAATAGAAGACAGTGGAGAATTTAAAACAGTGGAGAATAGAAGATAGTGGAGAATAGAAGACAGTGGAGAATAGAAGACAGTGGAGAATAGAAGATAGTGGAGAAAAGAAGACAGTGGAGAATAGAAGATAGTGGAGAATAGAAGATGGTGGAGAATAGAAGACAGTGGAGAATAAAAGATAGTGGAGAATAGAAGATAGTGGAGAATAGAAGATAGTGGAGAATAGAAGATAATGGAGAATAGAAGATGGTGGAGTAAAGAAAACAGTGGAGTAAAGAAGACAGTGGACAATAGAAGACAGTGGACAATAGAAGACAGTGAACAATAGAAGACAGTGGAGAATAACAGACGGTGGAGAATAGGAGACAGTGGAGAATAGAAGATAATGGAGAACAGAAGATAATGGAGAATAGAAGATAGTGGAGAATAGAAGATAATGGAGAATAGAAGATAGTGGAGAATAGAAGACAGTGGGGTAAAGAAGACAGTGGGGAATAGAAGACAGTGGAGAATATAAAACAGTGGAGAATAGAAGACAGTGGAGAATAGAAGACAGTGGAGAATAGAGGACAGTGGAGTAAAGAAAACAGTGGAGTAAAGAAGTCAGTGGACAATAGAAGACAGTGGACAATAGAAGGCAGTGGAGAATAGTAGACGGTGGAGAATAGAAGACTGTGGAGAATAGAAGATAGTGGAGAATAGAAGATAGTGGGGAATATGAGACAATGAGAGCATTTATCTGATGACTTCAGTACTAACCTTCAGATAGATTTATATAAAGAAATGAACGAATACATTTAAGTCCCTCGAAATAACCGGGAGTCGCGATAGCGTAGAGTTTAAACACGCGTCTATCGGCACTGTAGGCATGGGTTCGACCGCATCGGGCGGATAAATAAAACTGATTTGGCCTCCCAGGTCGCACCCAGCCCAAAACCGGTGCCAGGAAATGTGTTTGTAAAATAAAGGCGGCCGGGGTGAACACATCAGCCCGCGAGTGCCGATTGGTCTATACCAGTGATTCTCAACCGGTGGGGAAATCCCCCCTAGGGGGGAATTTTAGGGTTTCCGTGGGGGGAGGGGGGAGGGGGGGGAGGAATTAAGATGATTTCAAGATCGCGTTAATACAAGAACCGATTACTTGATATTGTTTTCCTTCCATTCTTTACGGTTCTGTACTTCTCGCCATTCTGAAATTCGTGTTATAACGTAAGTAGACCCGCAAATCACGTTTTATATAGACGTCTGGACTTTTTCTAGTATGTGTTATTAAATTTATCTTCCATTTTTACGTTTGCTGTGTAGGGGAGGGGGAAATTATAGGGAGGAAATACGAAAGGGGGGAATGACATTCTGAACATATGGTGAAGGGGTGCTTGGGCCAAAAAATAAAAGGTTGAGAACCACTGGTCTATATGCATCTAGTCCATACGCCTTCAGTTGTGTGAAAGGGACCTTTTTACTGACCTAAGTTTGGAATAAAAAAACAAGTGTTTAAAAAGTACACGATTAATGTGGGAATAAAAACACGCTGTATTATATAATATATAAATATATGTAAATAATATATTGTAAACTATAAGTGTATTTGTTTATTTCACTTCGCTGACTCATATCCCTACAAGTATACAAATGGAGACAAATAGTAGAGACTAACTAACATAAAAGTAAGTGGGAGTAATGAACCCTTTTACATGCCTTGGAGTGTGTAGAGCAGGGGTGGCCAACACGAGGGCCGCGGGCCGCATGCGGCCCGCCAGGAGTCATGTTGCGGCCCGCGGAGTGGGGCGCGACGATGTGGTCGAAGCTGTATCACGCTTGCTTGTTTACTTTAATTAGAAAAAAAATATTAGGTGCATGGCCCGGCAGGAAATATCATTTCTGAAATTTGGCCCGCCTGTTGAAAAGGTTGGCCACCCCTTGTGTAGAGTATATGGTGACAGCCCATATTTTATAGATATATCGGCCCTTGATGGGTGATATGACGCAGGGATAGATGGCAAGTCGAGTTGAGGTGAGTCCAGAACCAACATCGCAGCACTCGAGGCATTCCCGTACGTGTACCGTTCTTTCTTGTGAGATTGTGTGCTCTGTGTGTGTGCTCTGTGCTTTAAATCAACTACAACCCCCAGCAAAGGGAGAATGTCATGTCTTTCCCTCACTTTAGAGGACGACGAACGTAAGCATCGAATCTTCGTCCAACCGCGCACATTACATTATCAGCGCAGTTTCCAGCGACAACACTAACGCGCCCTCTAAGTCACATAATTGTTGTTGTTTTTTTGCATATCCTATTTACACGACATCGCTGTCAACACCAGCACTGATGTTGTTTATGTCTTGGCAAGTTTGCGTTCAATAGTTTGCCATTGCTTTCTGAACGACCGGTTCCCATACCATCACATTAAAATTCAGCGCGGCACGGTCTGCTGCCAAATCAGTCGCATCTGTGTTTCGAACGCTGGTAAGCGGAATTACGAACCGCGTCCGTAACGCCATTGCCACGGAGGTCGACAAGTCACATATTTACCAAGAGTTAAAACTCAGCGCGGGGCCTCATTCCATTTTAGTCGACTGCGATAAGACTGGAAACTCATAACTTAGATTAGATTAGAAAAATCTTCACGGCGCTGGTGCGGGATTTATGAAGCGTATTGAATAAATCAATGCACTCCAGTATCGACGCACACCTAATCACAGTCGATTACTCCTTTTAACGGTGTTGTCATTTCATCTCGATCCCGTTATATTTTCCCTTAGAGTGCACAACATGAATAACCCGAAGGGGACAAAAAATCTTACCTCTGCTATTTTCGTCACCTGACATTAAGCGCAGTTATATTGCATTCTGCTATTTGCTTTTTGTGCGTGTCTGTCCGTGACTGTCGGAGATTTTATTTCTAGGTGTGTTATCACTGCAGGTATAATACGACAATCATAACGAAAGGCGGGGGGGGGGGAGGGGGGGGGGTGTTGGGGATGTTTGCCTTAACCATACATTTCAAGGGTGTTAAAAAAAACATATGGTAATGTTTTAGATTTCAAAACATAATGCAGTGGGAATTTTATAACACTATAAACATTTTTCATTATTCCATATTTTAAACAAAAATGATGAATTGTTATTTATTACGATATGTTTGCGCCATCCATGATACATTGTCGAGACGCTACACAACCATCCCCACCCTAAAACTCTAACTTGAGACATTGCCTGAGGTTGGGAACTACCGATCTTTAGGAACCAAGACAAACAAAATTGAGTGGTGGTCCATGAACGAACAAGTCAGCTGGCAAACAATGCACCAATACAAACTGGAAGAGCATGGACAAGGCGAATATAGCCAATGCAGTTTGCACTCGACCAGTGCATACTGGCGAGACTAAGAGGACGACTATACGAACTTGGAGTGAAGCCTGGTCAAGCACTTCGATGCAATTTTCGAGGTCAAGTGAGCAGATATCATAACTAACTCCCAACTCCTCATGGGAAGAGTGATCAGAAATACTCTGAGATAGCTGTTGCAGAGTAGGACTCAGCGCGCATGGGAATGTCTTGTGTGCAATTATGTCACTCGACATAACATAACATAACATAATATAACATAACATAACATAGCATAACATAACATGATGCTCTTTACAGGTACTATTTCTTATGCTTGTTCCGCTGGTAACTTCTGAACTTAAACACGTTTATTTACTGAAGCAGTGTTTATCTATCGTTATAACGATAACAGTCCTACTGACATTCATGAAGGCATACATTAGGATTTGGTGTTTAGTCTGTATTTTCAGTAAACGAATTGAACGCAAGAGATAACATGGTCAGTTTACGTCGACCACTTTCATTTCCCCAGTTGTGTGTACTGGTCAGAAACAGTTATCAATAAATCACCATCATAACATGCCATTTCGGTCAGCGAAGGCAATCTTGATTCCTCATCCCAGCAACTATGTTGTTTCTCCAGTTTTTGACACGTTTTCGTTTAGTATTCTAGGCATTTATCTGACTTTTTTTTTATCCATTCAATTTACCAATTGTTACTAAACTTCTAAATTTGTCTCTCTTCTAAAGATGCCTTAAAAGATTCGATCTTCGATGCATTTATCTTATCATATCGTGTTAGAGTTTAATTGGTTTTTCCTTCTGTTTGTTGTAGTCTTTGTTATTTTCCACATAAGCTGCATCTCTGCTGCATAAACTGTTTCCCGGCGTGTCTGCTTCTTCAAAACAATGTATTCTCTTAGTGAATGTAAACACAGAAGACACAAATAATATGTTGCATGATTTATTGCCTGGTATATTTCATTTCGAGGCATATTCCACGTCGATTTCCCAACATCTCATACACTATGGGCATTACGTGAACAAAGAAAAAAAACGCTTCTCATACTGTGTTCAACGAACAATAAACGATCTCAGATATAGTGAGGCGTTAGCAATTAGGCGGTTCCAGACGGTTTTATGCAAATAGAAAAAAGTTCGTGTTGAATTTGAAATTACCGCTGAGATAACAAATGTTCCACATTCGAACAATACCTGTGGCTATATGTTTAAATTGTCTAGCTTAGGTATTATTCATTTATTCACTTCATACTCAACTCTGTAGTATGCACTTGATGAGACGCAGAGAAATATGCGGACAATAAATCGTGTCTACCTATTGTCCATTATCAGTAAAGTACTGGTTAAATAATGTTTGTCGTAACTCTAAAAGTATTCTCTAGAAGTAAATAATAAAACGTTATTTGAAAACAACGCTTTCTTTACCTTAGTTAATTTGAAAAAAATTAAGCCACAAACAATAGATTGAACGATTTATTGCCTGACATGCTTCGCTGCATCTCGTCAAGTGTTTACTGCAGAATTAACACAACATAAACTGAAGCGATAAGATAAATCCTTCAAACTGAAATATACAACACACAAATCCACACTATAATTTTTAACTAAATGTCATGTCCTTTTGTTTGCACAAAGTTGGCTCTTGTTCAAGAATGGCAATTGCCTCGGCCAGCTTTAACATGATTTTGCGTGTTAAAGAACATAAGAAAGGCATTGTTACTGTCAATTAAAAAAAACAACATTATTGTCTTGGCGTTTATTAAGAGTTAACAATATTTGCTGTCGTTTATCTGGTCTTCCGTTAATTCAATGCATTCTTATTTATCTCTTCTCATATTATAACAAAATACAATAACTGTGTGGGGTCTACAAGGTGTGGACTGCGCCTGGCCCTGCAGCCAGCAGGGTTAGGATCTGCTAGCCTCTCCCAGGAGGGGTGAAGAGCGAAAATGAGTAATCTGCCGATGACCCGCAGACTACACAAGTCAACCCCACCTCCACGTGGTGTAGACTGGGAAACCGTGACCGCGAGGTCATGGGCTAACGGGGATATGGCTCGCCATAGGGGATGGATTCCCTATGGTCAGATTTTTGTCATAAACCTGCGACTGGCCTAGCAAGCCGGCAGGGGATCTTCATACAGCTCGTAGAAAAACTAAGAAGTATAAACGGACAGACCCAAATGGATATAGACCCGGCAATATTAATGGACTACGAGATAGATCAGCGATTCAAAAAATGGGCACAATGAACGCCTGCGGTTTTAATAGTAAAGAAGAAGAACTTATAGACACAATGAAAGAGAGGAAAATTGGACTGATGGGAATAGCGGACACCAGAATAAAAGGGGAAGGGTGCAAGGAGATCCACCATAGTTACACGCTTGTCTACTCTGGAGTGGAACAGCAAGAAAGGGCAAGACACGGTGTGGGAATAGTCATTGACCCACGGCTAGCAAAAGGAATACTAGAAATAAAATATATATCAGAAAGAATCAGTGAGAATAAAAGAAAAAACAATTACAACATATGTACAAATGTACGCACCATGTAATACAAACAATAATGAGCAAGAATGCGAGGACTTCTACGAAGACATCCATGACGTGCTAAATAAAAGAGATAAGCAGGACAACATCATAGTTATGGGAGACTTCAATGCAAGACTAGGACACAACAGAGCATAGTAAAACATTTTGGAGCATTTGGAGCCCAACATAATGAAAGAAATTATAACGGAAGTAGACTGATAGAGCTATGCAGCCAACACGACCTCTATATAACAAATACATTCTATAAACACAAAGACTCACAAATATACACCTGGTATTTCTTCTTCTTTCGTTCGCTTGAAATATGTCTATAACTGCAATGTTGTCTCTTGTATGAATCTAACAGTCTTTTTTAGTTCACTCAGCGGTCCATAGAGTTTATTGTCAGACGCCCTAGCTCCACAGGACATCTGAGAAGGACCTCCTGTAGCTGTGGTTAAACCCTTACGAGGCATAGGGTCCGGCACTGCACCTGCCTTGGGGTCCAAAGCAGGGCGAGCACCATAACATATAGCAGTAGTCGACATATTTCATTACGCGTAGTTGCGTGGCAGCCTAATTTTTGTGGTGCGCCTCCTGGCTGGCTGCCTCCGTCTTCAGCACCTATCTTTTGCAAGAGCAGACTATGGTCTTACTTGACACGAACTTCTCATACAACTGGTATAAATGGAACGATTTAGATACTAAAAGCCAAACTGATTTTATATTAACAAGTAATAACAGAAAGAGAAATATATTAGATGCAAGGGCAGTGCCCAATTTAGGTATAAAAAGTAAAAACAGACCACAAAGCAGTTGCTGCCACAATAAGAACCATCAGTAGAAGGAAGCAAAGACCAGAAAAATGCATGCCATGCGAATCAGTAAACTTAAAAAATCTCAAAGACGAGGCTGTAAGGGAAAATTATGAAAAAGAGCTACCTGAAATCTTTGTAAAATTACCTATAGAAAGAAAAACAGTGGAAGAAGAAAGAGATATGTTCAAATCAAACATTTAAAATACTGCAAAGATAGCATGTGGAACCACGAAAAAACTCAAAACGCGGATAAAGAAAATAACAAGTTGGTAAAACACAGAAGTAAAGAAAGCTGTAAAAAAACAAAAAGGAAAAATATAAAAAGTGGTCGAAGAGCAAACAGGAATGCATTTACATAGAATATAGAATAGCGAGAAGACATGTGAATAGAATAGTAAAGAGAGAAAAACAAAAAGACTGGGGAGTATGGAGAAACTCTAAATAAAAACAACAAGGAGGCAACTAGAAATTTCTATAAAAAGATAAGTGCAATGACAATCATAGGAGAACCCTTTGACCCAACTGACATAATTAACAGTGAAAATGGAGAACCAATAAGTGAACAAAAACAAATCCTAATAAAATGGAAACAGTACTTCGAACAACTCCTCATCATCCCATCAGATGTCACAGGAATTCAAGAAACCGACACAGAAGCCACCGAAGAACTAGAACCAGACATACTGAAAGAAGAAATTATAGAAGCCATCAGATTAGCCCCATTGAACAAATCACCAGGACAAGGTGAAATACCAAATGAATTAATTAAAGCAGCAAAAGAAGTAGGAACAGCATGGCTACATAGACTATTCAACCATGTTTGGGTAGAACAACAGACATCACGAGACACGGGAAACGCCATAATTGTCCCAATTTGGAAAAACAAAGGCAGCAAAAAAGACTGCACACAATACAGAGGCATTTCACTGTTGAGTCATACTGGGAAAATAGTTTGCAAAATTCTTGAGAAAAGATTACGAACTATTATAGAACTCCAGCTAAGCGAAACACAACTTGGATTTGGGAAAAAACAAAGGATGCACAGATGCCACGTTTGCTCTTAGACAACTTATAGAACAATCAATCGGAATTCAATGAAACACTCTACTTAGCCTTTGTCGACCAAGAAAAGGCATTTGATAGAGTAGATAGAAACAAGCTGTGGGAAATCCTTAAACAATATGGAGTGAGTACACATCTAACAAACCTATGTAGAAGCTTATACAACAACAATGAATGCATAGTGAGAGCAACTGGAGGACACTCAGAACCCTTCACCACACGATCCTGAGTACGACAAGATTGTGTCCTTTCCCCTCTCTTGTTCATAACATATACAGACAACATATGTAAAGAAACCAGCCAAACAGAGACCGCAAGAACGCCGCATGACGAGAACACAGAAGAAGAACCATCTGCAAATCGAACCATTAGAGAACTCCTGTTTGCGGACGACCAAGTACTAATAGCAAAATCAGAAGCTGAATTACAAGACCACATGAATAGTCTAAACTACTCTAAACGAAATGTGTAGGGAACATAACATGAAAATTAGCACAAGTAAAACAGAGGTATTGACTATAACTAAAGAAGAATAAGCAACAACGATTCACCTAAACGAACATCCCTTGAAACAAGTAAAGAATTTCAAGTACCTAGGAAGTATGATATCATCAAATGGCAAATCGGAAGACGAGATAGAAAATAGATGCAATAAGGCAAACCAACTCATTGGACATATGGCACCAATACTAAAGAACAAACATGTATCAATAACTACTAAGAAAGCACTTTACAACACAATCTTTACAACACAATGTTCCTATAAACTCTATGTTACCAATGCCAAACCTGGACAATGACAGAACAAGAGAAAAGAAAAATCACAACAACAGAAATGAGATTCCTGAGAAGAATACTCAATTTATCAAGAAAATATAAGATCAGAAATGAAGACATCAGGACTAAAGTGGCGGTTATAGCTGCACTAGATTTTATTAGAAGGCAGCAAGTCAAATGGTTTGGCCATGCAAGTAGGTTACCAAATAACAGTATACCACAACAAGCAATGATGTACAGACCAGAGGGAAGCAGAGAAAGAGGCCGACCACGTAAACTATGGACGCAAGGAATAACAGAGTCCATGGGAATATCGATACATGAAGCCCATAAGCGGGTATTCTCCCGCTGTTTATACTTCACCTCGACACCGCAAGGTACAAGAGGAACATGATGAGATGAGATGAGAGACATTGACTGTGTTATTTTTATATACGAATAATAACGAAATGCATTCATTTACGTCTACGCTTCGTTTCAACTAGCTTCATTATTTATTCGAATTGTGAAACAGTATACATTCTTCAGCAAACAAAAACATATCCTTGGTTTGACATTTTCATCTTCTTCATTACTAAGTCATTGCTAGACGACTCCAACACAGTCTCTTCTCTTTTTGTATTCGCCAAACTCCGAGCAAAAATGTCCTTATTCTCTACATATATGCTTATTTATACATTCCTATCATTATGATCTGGTTAGCCTTAGGCTGACGTGTTATATAAGTATGGCCCCTGTCACGGATTGGCCGAGGAGAACCTCTTCCGTGTCACCCAGAGACCTATGACCCGAAGTTGTGTGGACAAAAATGGCATGTTTTAAACTTATACCTGATCCTTGGGGCACAAGACAACATGAACAGCAGTAACAAATAATTTCCCCTTTCCATTTTCTGATAAAACTACTGAGCGTAATCTTGCCAAGAAATCAACAATCAGTTGAAAGATGCTGATGTTGACAGCGATGTCCTGTAAAGGATATGCAAAACGTATATTTTCTGATAAATTAACCCTTTATCTGCGTAAAGACGCCTTATGCGAAACGTTGTCTGTAGAAGTATATAAATTGCTCTGTCATTAAGCATAGATGAAATTGACGTGAATGTATTCCTGTGTAAATTTATTTAGCCAGTGCGTTGGTACAATGGTTAGGGCGTTATGCTTACAATGATAAGAGCACGATCGGACGAGGGTTCAAAGGTCAGCGCTCGGCGTTTGCTACGGAAGCGAAAGACTAACCATCAATTCCTTCATACTCTCAGGTCTACCAAATGTGATGTCTTAACATTGTCCATATCCACAACGGAATCCAACTACAGAACTTTGTGTGTGTGTGTGTGTGTGTGTGTGTGTGTGTGTGTGTGTGTGTGTGCGTGTGCGTGTGTGTGTGTGTGTGTGTGTGTGTACAAACTTGTAACAATTATAACCTGCTATATGCTATGAACAAATGTAAAGACACCCGTGTTGTATAGGGCCAGGTCGACCCCAGAGCCGTACTTGCTGGAAACATCTCGCCTCTGCTGGGGCACAAACCCGGACTTCTGACTTGGCAGGCTAGCGCACTAACCACTATATCACAGTGGCGCCTTATTTCCCATCCTTCACAGGACGTCGAGTTAACCCCAGCATTATTTTGCTGTTTGCGATCTCTTGACAAGTTCACGTTCAGTAGTTTGCCATTGACTTCTGAACGACCGGCACTCATATCATCTGTGTTTGGAACGCGGTATGCGAGATTACGAACTGTGCCTGTAACCCCTTCGCAACAGAGCCGGATTATTTCACATAGATTAAAAAAACTATCCTGTCTTCTGTGTCTTAGACTTGTAGTGGTAAAAGGGTTTGCATGTTTCAGTGACCCGACAAGCTATGCCGGCGGTAGTACAGCTACTGATAGGTTCTCCCATGTCAGACAGGTCAAAGAGTATGGACCAGGAAGCAATACACTGACCTGCTGCCGTGAAGTTAGACTGAGGACAGTCAAAGACTACGAAAACAAACCAGGAAAAATGCTTATCGAAATCAGACATACTGATCCACATGTTTATTGGAATTCAATTCGTAAAAGTACAACAATGACTGATGCCTTCCTAATACAGCATGCCGACGGTCCTGTTTTCAATCTTTGAACTCAGTTCCATGCAGAATGTCATCGGTTGGTTAGTTCGCGAGATGGAGCGCCCGTTATGCCTCCCAATCAGGGGAAATTAAAACAACGCGAGCAGGTGACAAATTACGAATTGAAGATGAATTACACTTGAAAGCAGCCGACAAATGGTTGTTGGTTATGATTTCAAGGGTGATTTTTAGACAGCCGATCTCTTTACAGAGACAATTTTCACGGTCACCAACCAGTATGGTCACTGTCAAAAAAGGAAAGCAATGGCAGACTACTTTCTTTCCAGATGCCTATAAAACTACAGCAGTTTCATAAATTATGCTGAAAGACCGTTATGTGGTAAAGTGAACAAGTGGATGTCGATGGCTGTTTGGTGAAGCCTCTTGAAGAGGTGTAACATTTTAAGTGCGATGTATTAACTTTCAGGTCCTTTGAGCCTCGAAAAGTGCTTGCGTATAACGGAGCGAGGTTCTTCTTCTTCGCTCCTTTTTCGAGGAGCGTGCATCACACCTTGGTATACACCACAAAGGTCAGTGTGTCTGACAGCATGCATGTGTGTCTGGTCTCCTTTCTCTCGGCAGATTCCAACCAACGCGCTGTGGGATCTATCTACCAGTGCGGAGGTTTCACACCTTGGTATACACCACAAAGGTCAGTGTGTCTGACAGCATGCATGTGTGTCTGGTCTCCTTTCCCTCGGCAGATTCCAACCAACGTGCTGTGGGATCTATCTACCAGTGCGGAGGTTTCACACCTTGGTATACACCACAAAGGTCAGTGTGTCTGACAGCATGCATGTGTGTCTGGTCTCCTTTCCCTCGGCAGATTCCAATCAACGTGCTGTGGGATCTATCTACCAGTGCGGAGGTTTCACACCTTGGTATACACCACAAAGGTCAGTGTGTCTGACAGCATGCATGTGTGTCTGGTCTCCTTTCCCTCGGCAGATTCCAACCAACGTGCTGTGGGATCTATCTACCAGTGCGGAGGTTTCACACCTTGGTATACACCACAAAGGTCAGTGTGTCTGACAGCATGCATGTGTGTCTGGTCTCCTTTCCCTCGGCAGATTCCAACCAACGTGCTGTGGGATCTATCTACCAGTGCGGAGGTTTCACACCTTGGTATACACCACAAAGGTCAGTGTGTCTGACAGCATGCATGTGTGTCTGGTCTCCTTTCCCTCGGCAGATTCCAACCAACGCGCTGTGGGATCTATCTACCAGTGCGGAGGTTTCACACCTTGGTATACACCACAAAGGTCAGTGTGTCTGACAGCATGCATGTGTGTCTGGTCTCCTTTCTCTCGGCAGATTTCAATCAACGCGCTGTGGGATCTATCTACCAGTGCGGAGGTTTCACACCTTGGTATACACCACAAAGGTCAGTGTGTCTGACAGCATGCATGTGTGTCTGGTCTCCTTTCCCTCGGCAGATTCCAACCAACGTGCTGTGGGATCTATCTACCAGTGCGGAGGTTTCACACCTTGGTATACACCACAAAGGTCAGTGTGTCTGACAGCATGCATGTGTGTCTGGTCTCCTTTCCCTCGGCAGATTCCAACCAACGTGCTGTGGGATCTATCTACCAGTGCGGAGGTTTCACACCTTGGTATACACCACAAAGGTCAGTGTGTCTGACAGCATGCATGTGTGTCTGGTCTCCTTTCCCTCGGCAGATTCCAACCAACGTGCTGTGGGATCTATCTACCAGTGCGGAGGTTTCACACCTTGGTATACACCACAAAGGTCAGTGTGTCTGACAGCATGCATGTGTGTCTGGTCTCCTTTCCCTCGGCAGATTCCAACCAACGTGCTGTGGGATCTATCTACCAGTGCGGAGGTTTCACACCTTGGTATACACCACAAAGGTCAGTGTGTCTGACAGCATGCATGTGTGTCTGGTCTCCTTTCTCTCGGCAGATTCCAACCAACGTGCTGTGGGATCTATCTACCAGTGCGGAGGTTTCACACCTTGGTATACACCACAAAGGTCAGTGTGTCTGACAGCATGCATGTGTGTCTGGTCTCCTTTCTCTCGGCAGATTCCAACCAACGCGCTGTGGGATCTATCTACCAGTGCGGAGGTTTCACACCTTGGTATACACCACAAAGGTCAGTGTGTCTGACAGCATGCATGTGTGTCTGGTCTCCTTTCTCTCGGCAGATTCCAACCAACGCGCTGTGGGATCTATCTACCAGTGCGGAGGTTTCACACCTTGGTATACACCACAAAGGTCAGTGTGTCTGACAGCATGCATGTGTGTCTGGTCTCCTTTCCCTCGGCAGATTCCAACCAACGTGCTGTGGGATCTATCTACCAGTGCGGAGGTTTCACACCTTGGTATACACCACAAAGGTCAGTGTGTCTGACAGCATGCATGTGTGTCTGGTCTCCTTTCTCTCGGCAGATTCCAACCAACGTGCTGTGGGATCTATCTACCAGTGCGGAGGTTTCACACCTTGGTATACACCACAAAGGTCAGTGTGTCTGACAGCATGCATGTGTGTCTGGTCTCCTTTCTCTCGGCAGATTCCAACCAACGCGCTGTGGGATCTATCTACCAGTGCGGAGGTTTCACACCTTGGTATACACCACAAAGGTCAGTGTGTCTGACAGCATGCATGTGTGTCTGGTCTCCTTTCTCTCGGCAGATTCCAACCAACGCGCTGTGGGATCTATCTACCAGTGCGGAGGTTTCACACCTTGGTATACACCACAAAGGTCAGTGTGTCTGACAGCATGCATGTGTGTCTGGTCTCCTTTCTCTCGGCAGATTCCAACCAACGCGCTGTGGGATCTATCTACCAGTGCGGAGGTTTCACACCTAATCATGTATGTCAGAGCAGCGGTCTTATGGCCTCCTCTTCACAATTTCCAATTCCTATGGAATTTTTACCCTGCACAACTTGCATACGGAACCTCCCGTTTTGCGCTTTTATTCTAGAAGGCTAGGTATCAGATCTCACTCCTAAAGAGATCAAGGGAACGTGTGATGTCATTAGACACCGATGATTCTTGGGGAAAATGCCCAGCCCTATGCTGAAATCGAACTTGGTATCTTCTAAGCCTGAGACGGACATAGCAATATCTCAGCCACGGCGTCCCCGGGGAATAAGTGTGATGTAGAAACCTGCCCCCAGGCACTGTACCCAAATAATACCTCCACAGGGACTGTTACGGAGCTATCCTTCCCCTCCCCGAGCTACGAAGCCAGCAGGGGATGCAAGACAGGTCCCGAAAAAGATCTCTGCTAAGAGGCATGTTAGGGTTTAGCCTGGTCATGATTCTACACAGCACATACTGACTGGCTGGCAATAGGCCTAGGGTGGTAATGTTGCCTCCACGTTTTGTTTTTTTTTTGTTTTGGGGGGGGGGGGGGGGGGGCCATTTCACTGTCAAAATAAAGGGTGTTTACGGGCGAAAGGATCAATTTCATTGCACTGGGTTTTATCCCATATGGCTGCGTCTCTTTCTGCAGAGCTTGCCTGCCGAAATCGTCTCACATAGCACGAACTCCGTAGCTCCAGCGATGATCCTCAGGAGTCTTGGATAAAATTGCACTCGTGGTCCGAATTACGGAGTCCGTTACTATTAAATACTCCAACCCAATGGCTCCTCCGTAATAAATCCATCATCATATTGTAACTAACTGTGCCATTCGGTATTGATCAACGAGCCTATTCGTACGCTTTGGGTTTAAATATTTTCTCTTCTCAAATTTTCAACCCGAACTGTTGTATTCTAATTATTGACAATCATTCATTCAGTTAGAAGGCTTTGTTTTTGGCCAAACTTTATACGGGCGTTCAAGGATTGATGTGATCCATTGATTACGCCGCGGTCGTTGTGAATATCATATTCTTGATCTAGTAAATTACTTGATATACTCGAGACGTTGTAGTTTCGGTTTAGTTTACGTTACTTGACGTGAGAGACATGTCTCTCTTAGACTCGCTGGGTCGTGTTATCACGTTCACGCCAGCCGCCTTGACATTTGTTCTTGTAAGGCTGAAATCTTTTGCACGTACCATTTTGTTGCTCAGGCAACTTTAATAGCTTTGGTTTGATTTCTGAAGGATCGCTTACATTGCTTATGGATGGATATCTGTATAAATGTCAGTGTCTCCTCCGATAGATCACACGGGGAGACTTTCGACACAGTGCACGAACACGTGCGAGGATCCAACTTTGGTATAACGTAATCACTTTGCAATGCATATATTTATTTTTGTGGGTATCTATTCTAATTTAAACATTTAACCTGGACAGCGCACTGTCCGGTCTACTCTTGTTGATTCCCAACTGTCCTCCTAGTCCTCCTAGTTTTTTTTATTTTATTTTTCGCCCTTGTCTGAGAATACTAGACGTTCGATCCACTTGCTGGGATTAGGGGGCATATACAATCCGTTTTCTTCTTTTTGTTAACATTCAAAACAGACAACATTTGAGCGACCCTGCTCTGTTAAAGTCAGAGACCGACGTCGTAACCGCTGATCTATTTCCCCCCCCCCCCCCCCCACACCCCATTTTACAACTGTACTTCGGCCGAAGCCGTTTCATGTTCTGAATTAAAACTTGGCCTATATAATATTCCTGTGGCGGTCTTCACTTAAAGGTTAGATTGGACCACGACACTTTTCGTTCTAAATGTACATCCGCTAGGCTCGAACAGTGTGCACTTAACAACCTGACAGCCTGGCAGAGACTGTTAAGGCTTACTTGATTTCAGCTGTGCTTGGGTGTGTGTGCACGTATTTGTGTGTGTGAATGTGTGTCTGCTCACACACACACATATATATACACACGTGAATGTGTGTGTGTGTGTCTATCTTTTCCTAAAATTGTACATCTTAATGGTATTTTAACCCAGTTTAGTTGCAGCTGGTAAGAGCTCAAGATACAAAACAGAAATAGAAACCGAAAGCTGGAATAGAAACCCAAAACCTTCAAATATCAACAGCATCACACTGGAAGAAGAAGATACGAAAGTGGGTAGATGACCAAGTACATGTATTCCTTCAGTGATGCGCTGCCGTCGTTTCGAGGTGACGGGTGTCTGTAGCTTTCAGTTTTCTGGAGACGTATTTATCCTCTGATATCTTTTTTATTTTTATTTTTGTCTTTTTCGATCAATGAGCGTTAATTTATTAATCTATGATTCTTTTCCTATGTCTTTGTTTTTTAAATCAATGTGTGTTAATATATGTACTCTATGGTTCCTTCTGTGATCATTGGGTGCTGATTTTTGTCCTATATTACAATGAACATTGAACCTTATGAACTAGGGCACATCTCCTCCGTTCGTCATCTGCTAAGAGAGGGAAAGGCTGGTCAACATTTTGCTCCAATCTTATGACTGTTTTAATGTTCAGAAAATAAGAAACATGGTGGTATACCTTCCCCTGATCCTGGGGTAGTGGAACGGGCGTCTAGACCTCGGATAATGGCGAAAAACTAGGAGGACGCGTGTGCACGTTACCCATATTTTAAAAAAAAAATCCCCCGTCAGTTGGAAATCGAAAAGAGGAGGCCAAATAGGTCTCTGTCCAGACAACATGTCTATTAAGAAATACACCAGCATAATCGCATCTATACTGCTTTCCTCTATATCTTAAATTTTTCCCCTGTCGTTTAGTAACGGGTGTTAATTCACTTATTATATGAATAGAACCGAGAGTGATGATTCCTGAAGTGTGTTGTGGAACTTACAACACGTTATAATTTTTAACAGAAGCATTGTCAGAAGATAATAATAATAATAATAATAATAATAATAATAATAATAATAATAATAATAATAATAATAATAATAATAATAACACGAGAGGGCTCCAAATGAAAACCTTAAATTTTTTTTTCTGTTTGGTGTGAATATATTCTGAAAACTTATAAACCAAACGTATAATTTTTCGATGTAGTCACCACTTCGTTAAATGTGAGTCCTCCAGCGCCAATAAATTGCTTGGATTCCTGTAGAAAAAAATGCTCTTGGTCGCAGGTGTAACCACTCATGCACCACCTGCTGTACCTCTTCATCGGACCGAAATGTTTTGAAACTTCATACTCCGCTTATACATTTGCTGGACTGACAGGCATGCATCACCATACTGGACCTTGATTCGTAAATGAATTTCTATAGGTTTCACCCCTTCACTGATCATAAAACGGATTACAGAACGCTGCTCCTCTTTGGTGCATGTCAAAAGACCCATCTTCCGTCACCTTTTCGTCTGCATTGTGGTGTTACGTGCTTAACACTCTTGACATCAGTGTTGACGGGATACATGACAATGGCATGGTTATCGTAATTTCTATCACACTTTTAAGGTGTTGATTTGAAGCCCCTTCGTAATAATAATAATACAGCATCTGATCTTTTCGTTTAACTGTTTCATTCCTAAATAATGTACGGCTCACCCCCTGCAAGCCCAGCCATCGCGTAATGTGTTCTCTTACGTTTTACATTTGGTCAGGACATACTAAAGAAATGTGACTTCCCCCTGGCCACTTCCACTGTGTATTTAACTTCTTTGAGAGTAATACACTAGTGACTTTTCATAGTGGTTATGAAGAAGTGGCATGTGCTGGGAAACCCCTCTATGAATGCAATAGTTCACCTTACAAGGTAATCAAGAAGTTTCATGAGTATTTCAACATTTTTATGCCTTAATCTAGTAATTTTGAATCCCCAAAATTCAACATCCCTACGGCAATATGTTTCGGGAGAACACTTTTTGTTACATAATGAATTTGTTGTTTCCCCTCGCAGATGATGACGTTATGAACGCATGTCTCTGTGGCGATGTGGCAAGCCGTTTGACTCGTGCTCCGAAGGTTGTGGGTTCGATTCCGGGCCGCACCCTTCAGTTTACGAGTTAAATGTTTCGGAGACTCCTGTGGGTCGTCGCTAAAAGCTACGGAGTTCGCTGCGGAAAGAGACCGAGCCATATGGGATAAAACCCGGTGCGATGAAGTCGACCCTGTCCACTTTTAAGCGACTTTAGATTAGCTTGTCACGAAACAGGAAGCTGCTATGGGTCTGAGATGAATGAAGTCGAGAACCGGCATCACAGCACTCAGGACATTCTCTTACGTGCTCCGTTCTTATCACCTGAAACAGTTAATTTACGACTTCGATGTCGTCTGGCTAAGGTCCGTAGTGTGATAGGGTCTATGAAACAATATGACCCTTTACACGCCTTTGGCTTTTGGGCATATGGGGTTACATCTACATTTGTATAGTCATTGCCAATAATTCACTGCAGATTTGATTTAGCGTTCTTTCGCTGTCATTGTTGGAACACCAAATTGATTCATCATATTGTTTGTATGAAACGTTTTTCTAATGCCGGCAGCAATTTTGGTCAATATTTAAAAATTGGGTTTTTACTTATGAAATCATACCAGTTAGATAGAGCTTGACAAGATGAATCCAACGGTATCTCAACGAAGAGTGTTGGTTAATTCTAAGCGAAGTTATGAATTTTTTGGTGACGTGATTTAATACAAGGAAGTGCAATGATGACCTAAGAGATAAGGAAGATTTTATCGTGGCAATAAAATTGGAAGCTGAGAAATTCTGCCTTCTATTACTGTGGCTTGTTTATTTTTAAACGGACAACGTAGTGCCATATATCATTGCGTCCGGGGCGGCGAGACCTAACTTGACGTATTATTTATTTTTCGATAGGATGTGCCGTGATCTAATTAACAATTAATGATCCTCCCTCAAAAATATATGAAAATGTACTTACATTTCCTTGATCTGTTCACTATACACTGCATTATCTTTCTATTGTTGATAACATTTCCTGCAATGTATTAGTTAGTCTTTCCTCTTAAGCCCACGGCGGCGCATAGGGCAGTAGTCCCATTTATATTAATTAAATGTCATGTGAAATGTTCGTCGTTAGTGAAATAACAATTCATGAAAATGTACTCATATTGTCTTAATGTACCAACTGCATTGCGACAGTTTTCCTTTGTTGATTAAATATCATGCATTAATGTAAGTAAATAAGTTTGTAACTGCTGTATAAATTAAGCAGTAGTTAATTAATTATTAAAATAGTAAATTTAAAAAAAAAAGTAAATTAAATAATCGCTAATAATGGATTTCTACTTCTGCTCAATAATTACACTGTCCTGCATCTAGAAGTGAGCAATTAATAATTAAATACTAACTTTAAAAAAAAAAAAAAAACCATAACTTATTTCACAGTATTTTATTTAAAATAATTAAGTACTGGTGCTCTGCTAAGAAATAAGTTAAGTACTCCTTACTTAAACTTACAGGTTTACAGAGACGGGTCTGAAAACTGGCTTTCAAAATTATTTTCAGTCATGTCAAATGCTGAAATATTATACAAGTACACAGATACATTACTGCTACAAATGACACTTGTATTCTGTTTAATTTTAGTAGTTAAATTACCAGTTCTAATTATAAATAAATATAGATCCGCTAAAGTTTAGTACTATTGTATTGTATGGGCGCCGCCATCTTGAATTTTGTATTATTTTGACCATGTCAAGAAATATTTTTTCATGAACTCCAGCAAACACCGGCTGTGTTGACACTCTTCACATTTATGTAGGATTGGACGAGGGATTCATAAATGCAGTAAAAAGTTAAGTCTTTTGTTTACTTTCAGGGGTTATAAGACAGATTAGCTAACTATTCGTGAACAGACTCGAAAATAAATCCAGAAAAAACACTTTGTCGGCCTAAAACTTTTGGCGTATAACAGAAGGTCCAATACTACAAAGATCAGAGTAGATTCCCCTTTCGTCGTACCACGCTGCTTTCGAAAAATTAAATTCTAGCAAGACGTGGTAACAACCGGAAGTGATCGTTGGACGCAACTAATTGCGCACGAAATCAAGATCGAGTCCCAAGACAGAGCCCGGAAAGTTCGATAATTCTGACATTGCTGGAGACTAGGCCAGTGGGCTTTCTTATTTTAAAGCTATCTTTATTGAGTGTGCTGGTTTATGCTTGACTTGTCGCTAGTAAACATGAAGACTCGACATTCAATATTCCTTTCACTTCACTTGAAAGTCTGCAAGTATTCTGTAACATCTTATACAAACAAATGCAACAGTTGTCTAAGCACGCATTTGTGTCTTTCGATGTTACGTGTTTTTCCTCATTCAAGTACCAGTTCGGCAGCAGACAACCTATTTATTTTCGATAGTTCCTTCTCGACAGGCTTAATCACCGTGGAGATCGGGGTGGAGCCTCTTTTGGTTAGTCATACAAGTGTATGTTTCTAGCATGGCCTATTGTGCGGTGAAGACAGGTCTTGGCCAGTGTGATACCTGACTTTGGAGAATGGTTGCCTCTGAAAACCTCACTATAAACCTAGTGCCTCAAGGACCACTGTCCGGCATGTTCTATACAAGGTGGTACCGTCTGTCTCTTAAGAAAGCAAACTTCGATAGCAAATCCAAGCGCCACTTGATAAACTCATCTAGATATAGGAGGGACGGAAAGGGATTGGGGGGGGGGGGGGGGGCTTCAAATTAAAACCTTACATAGTTTTTATTTTTTTTATTTTGGTGAATATATTCTGAAAAATATAGATTAAATGTATCAATTTTCGATGTAGTCACCACTGTGTTTATTGCAAATCCTCTAGCACCGATAAAGTGCTTGGATTCCGTAGAAAAAAATCCTCTTGGTTGCGTGTGTAACTACTCATGCACCAACTTCATCGGATCGAAAAAGCCTTTCCTCCCATTTACTTTTTGAGTTGTCCAAACAGGTGGAAACCACTTAGGGCTAGGTCTGGCGAGTACGGGGGAAAGGGACACTGTTAATAGGGAAAGCTAATTCACACGCAAAATTCAGTCCAGCACTACTATCAGTGGTGGGTATGGACTACGCTTGAGTTCAAAGCGAGCATTTGTCATGTTTTGCTCTATATAGTAGAAAGAATCTCAAGCTTAAACTGACAAGCAAACATCAAAACGTAATGTAGCGTATGCACGGAAAGATAGGTGGCCAGTCTTTTCCTCTATCAGTGGTCTACGAGCTCATGACTTGAACTCCTGTCCGACCTTGCTCATGACACAATCAGCGTAGCTTCCTTATCAACAACACTAACGCACCCTCTTATTCTTACAAACTCAACAAAACTGTGTATCAAGCACAGCCTACACAATGAGCACTCTTCTAAAGCAATCATGTTGCTTCTGCATTATCTGAGATCAGTAAAAGATGGACTGGGGAAGGACTGTCTGAGTGAACAGTAAAAACACAGAACAAAAATGATGGAGATACATTAAAAGAGAACTTTCAACGCTGAGCTTATGATGTAGACTGATTATTCTTAATGGAAGGATAAGCCGTGCTGCTGAAATCATTCAGTCAGGCCACTCTTCGGGAATATAAGGGCTTAATCTGTAATCTTCGTTTCTTTCTTAAGTTACTCCGTTTCGTCTTCTTCTAACTCTCTCAGGCGTCAATTTAAATATATTTAAAGAAAGCAGTAGTTAACTTGAGCTTATTGACTTCTCCATTGAGGTTGCGTCAAGTGGAGAGGCCCGAATGCCAACATTATTTTCTGCGTACTGCATATGTTGGACACTCTTGGAACAACTGGTTAGCCCGTCATTTTACCAATTCCATAGTTGCATTCATCAGTAAATCCAATCTTGAGTTTATTGAACAAGTGGTGTTTCCATTGGTTATAAACTGGGCTCAGTCTGAAGATTGTTACTTTCTGATGTGCCATGCGAGTATCCAACCATGATAAGATAAAACACTGACAAGAATCTGTGTAGTGCAAGTAAACGTTACACAAATGCGTTCTGAAGTCAAACACACTGTTCTCTGTGAGAAGTACATAGTTGAGCGTGACACACGCTCCAAGAAGGAGCCAAATAGAAGAAATATTACAATCTGAATGACCAATAAGTCACTTTCAATGGCTTGGCGTGAAAATTGCCCAGGTTTGTTGATTATAGAAACGGATTTGTTTAAACATAAATAGCAAGAAAAACAGACGTAATGGTTATAACACAGAAAAATGGTATACCAAAATGCAGCATCACATTGAATGGAATAAATTTGAAATACGTGAATATATTTAAGTATTTACGTACTAACAGAAGATGTATTAAGGAAATTAAATGTGCTTTTCAGAATGGTGCATTCAGCCTCAGCATTTATTGCCTGTTTGTGAATTACTAGACAATTTTACGTTCAGTGGTTTGTCATTGTTTTCTGGACCATCTTAGTTCGTCATTGTTTCCTGGACCATCGTAGTTAGTCATTGCTTTCTGGACCATCGTAGTTCGTCATTGTTTTCTGGACCATCGTAGTTAGTCATTGCTTTCTGGACCATTGTAGTTAGTCATTGCTTTCTGGACCATCGTAGTTTGTCATTGTTTTCAGGACCATCGTAGTTCGTCATTGTTTCCTGGACCATCGTAGTTAGTCATTGCTTTCTGGACCACCGTAGTTAGTCATTGCTTTCTGATACAATCGAAATCAACTCAGAGTGATTTAGGACCTACAGTTTGTTGTTTATATAAGACCAACTGTCTCTTTATCATGTGTGACCCACTGTTTGTTGGATATTTAGACACTTTTTTTTTTAATTTGCTCGCATTGAACTCATGCATAGCCCATAGATGTGCTACTGCTTCTAATGCACCGGACTGATTTTTGCTTGTGGATTAGTTTTCCCTATTACCAATGTCCCTCGCCATCAGGCGAAACCACTCCGACTTCAGAAGTACATCATAGATTTCCCAAGTCAGGGCGAAAAGTCAACATTTTAGTCAAACTAACATGTGCAGGGGTTGAACCCACTACCCAGGCATCAGCACACCGGATGTTTAAGAACGAACGCTCTTACACATTCGGTCATGCTGACCTCAGATATTTAGAACTGATTGTCTATTCGATATGTAGTACTAATTGTTTTTTGGTTTGTGGAAGCAACTGTCTGTCGTTATTTAAAGCTGTTTGTTGGTTACATCGGGCCGAATGATAAATGTTTGTTGATTAAGTGGGGTCAACTGTTGGGTACCTATGTATGACTGACTTTTGTTGGTTATTTAGAATTCACTCTCATTCCAATCTCCAAAATATTGAAACCGTGGAGTATGCAAGGCCGGTAGTGGAACTTCACATCTAAGGAGTGACATTTTAGAACGAAATCACGTCAACATTCAGCAGTGTACATATGGACTGACTGGGGTTGGAGCTAGTTTGTTGTCCCCACACCCCTATTCAGTCTGATGACCGATGGGGGAGGGGAGAGGGGGGCATCTAATTGTGAATACAGAAGATGAAGAAGGAAATGCTAGAGTCAGTATCGTAATCTCGACAAACAGATCAATTAAATTAAATTCAACTTTATTTTAAAAGGGTTACAAATTACAAGGGTTACACACAACCCTTATCCAGATACACCTCACCCACCCACACCTCACCCACCCACACATATCACCCACTCATACACACACGCTCCATCCACCCACACATATCCCCCACCCACACACGCACCCAACCACCCCCACCCTCCCACATACCCACCCCAGACACCCACACACACCCTCACGCAGCCATACACATCCCCCACCCACACACATCCCCCACACACACACCACCCACACACACGCCACCAACCAACGCTCCCTATTAACACACATCCCCCACACACCCATCTCCCCACAAACATACCCATCCCCAGCCCACACACACACCCACCCACCCATATCCACACACCTCCAACCACCCAGCCAAACACTCACCCCGCCCACCCAACCACACAACCCCCCCCCCCCACACACACACACAATACGAATCAACACACCTCAAACCCACCCACCCACATACACATCCCCCCCCACAAACCCACAAAACCCCCACCCACCCTCACCCACACACTTCCTACCATCCACCCTAACATCCCCACCCACACATGCATTCCTCACCCACATGCATCCTCCACCCACCACACATTCCTTCACCCACCCATAAATCATCCCTCACTCACACCCACATCCTCGACCCACACACAAACCTCCACCCATACACAATCCCCCACCCACCCATTCCCCAACACCCACACACATCCCTATACACACACTTCCTCCAGACATGCATCCCCTGCACACACATCCCCCGCACACATACATCCCCCATACACACTTCCTCACATCCTGACACATACATGATGCCTCACATAATCACTTAAACTAGTATGAACAAACTCCTACACTTTACACACACATACACTGACGATTGTCGTGATCATTCTCACAAAAACTAAACAATTTGAGAAATAATTGTACATATACATTGTGTAAGGTAAAAAAAAAAGTAGTGATGCAATTCAACTCTCTCTCTCTTTTTCTTACACACACACACACACACACACACACACACACACACACACACACACACACACACACACAATACACTCACATACATACACACACACTCTCTCACACTCACACACTCACTCTCTCTCTCTCACTCATACTCACAAACTCTCTCACTTACTCTACAGTAATATACATGTGTTCATATTAAACATGATGCAATCAAGTGGCATTCAAAATTATAATATGAAGATGAAAATACACATAAAATATGTAATAGCATGTAGCATACTAGCATGACATGCGTGAGTTCAACTCTTCTTTCTCTCTCTCTCTCTCTCTCTCTCTCTCTCTCTCTCTCTCTCTCTCTCTCTCTCTATCTCTCTCGCACACACACTCATAAACACGACTCACTAACTCATCCATTCTCTCTCTCTCTCTCGTTCACTCTCTCTCTCTCTTTCTCTCACTCACTATTTCCCTCATTCACTCACTCTCTCCATCTTTCATTCACTCTATCTGTCACTCACACACAGACAGACACACCCCCTAACGCTATCACTCAATGTTTCATTCGCTCTCTCTCTCTCTCTCTCTCTTTCTTTCTCTCTGTCTCTCTCTCTCTCTATCTCTCTCTCTCTCTCTCTCTCTCTCTCTCTCTCTCTCTCTCTCTCACTCACTCTTTCTCTCTCTCTCTCATCCTTTCGCACTCAATCACACTCTTTTCAGATCAATATACCGAGCTGATAAACTTGCTGGCTCTGCATCCCCTGCACATGGCCAGCCCAAGGATGGTGCCGATGTTAATAATGGCCTTAGAGTGATGTCGAGAGCGGAGAACTTTGACGCAAGTGAATCCACATCGTTGTCCAGAATGACAGACTCAGGAGTAAGAATTGGCACGGCCAGACACGAGAGGTACATCGGGAGAACGAAGGGCCTCGTCAACCAACACAGAACTGGCACTATTAGCCGCCGGATGTTGATGCATATATTGGGGGTGGGGCGGAATCTGAGCACATATGGTCTTGTCCGGAGTGCAAGTATGATACCACAAAGGATAACAGTCCAAAGAGACGTATTAATAATTAGGTGCGAATTAATTTACGACCGCGCGTCTGGTTTTCTTTACTCCAAGAATAACACGGGCGTCCTGATAATTTTCCCAAGACCTTGCTTGGCCTATTCAATTGATTAGACGGTGGCATATGAGTTCAAAGTTCATGAAACTGTAAATACAGAAGAATAAAGTTACCAATGCAGGAATCAGGGTGAAAGGTGTTTTACATAAACATGCTTTGTCGGGGAGTCGTGTAGTATTGTAGCTACGAGGGCCTCAGTGACGAGGCTGTTCAGCCGTGTGCCTCGAGCTCGGAAGGTCCGCTTCATTCGATTCACGGGTGCAGTTCTTCTTCTTCTTCTTCTTCTTCTTCTTCTTCTTCTTCTTCTTCTTCTTTTTCTTCTTCTTCTTTTTCTTCTTCTACTTCTTCTTCTGCGTTCATCCGGAGTGTTTTTATTTTTTGGACGTAATTGCGTTGTGCATGTTTACAGCAAAACTGTGATACTTGCGCCTTTCGGCCGACACATCTGACTTTTGTGGGCATTTGTTGACCGGGTTAACCTTCTCGGGTATGGTTGCAATTTTCCCGGAGACGCCTGGAGGTCGTCGCTGAAGCAACGAAGTCCGTGCTCTGTGCGACGCTTTTGGTAAGCCGCCCTGCGGAAAGAGCCCGACCTATATGGGCGGAAATCCGGTGCAATGAAGTGGATTCTCTCGCCTGTAAAGTCTCTTTAAACCACTGAGGTTCTTTATTACTAACAGTATGTTGTTGTTAAAGCTAAAAATTAACAGGACAGCCAAAATGGGCAATCAGGGCGTTTTAAGGGAAGCTGAGTCGCAAAGATAACTTATCACAAACATCAGAAAGAGGCAGTCATCATTTTTGGCCACGTTATGAGAAGACAATAAACTGGAATATGTTGTGAAAACTGGACAGATTTGTGGAAAGTTAGTGTCGTGGATTACCTTTAGTGTCGTCCCTGGAGTGAGGGGAATCAACACCCACATTATATTTTAACCTCTTATCATTATCCTAGAGAATCCACTAGTTTCTGTCCACCACACTTCCTCAGTTTATGGATACCTCTTTTTCTCTCTCTCTCTCTCTATCACTACTGGATCATGCCCTCTCTCATTCTTCCCCAACACAACATACTCAACAACTCTAGTTTCCAAAAATTAATAACAATTAATTTATTAAATGAAAAGTATAATGTATGTGAGAAGTGTATGCGAAGAATGTGTATCGTATACTATAATGTGTGTAGAATCAGACCAGCAGATTAGGAGCCAATTCAGATCATCCTAGCAAGGTTACACCTCAGCACGTTAGGTCAGCACATAAAGACCTCACCGAGCGATGTGTCTCTCCTGCCAGACGCTGACTTTCTCCGGTAGCTACTTGGTAATCCATGTACATGATCATCCGAAATAAATACAGTCTATACTTTAACGCTGATCGTGGATCGGTTACACACTGCATACTATAAGTCCCTATAGTTCTTAAATGTACCAATCCCTGTACTGTGAAAATAGGTAACACTTTATTGGTAACACACTTGATCCTATCTATTGTCTAGATTGTTACAAACACAATGTCCCTTGTAATATTCCACTGGAATCTACAACTCCATGTGAATGCTACGTTTAGTGTTCCTTTTTAATCCTTAGTGTTCATTTGATATGTGGTGTAAAAACGAACATCACCCATCCTAGGTGAACCCTATCACACCGGAATCGTTTATATTGTTTTGCTAAACTGAGCCATGTTCTGGTGGACCCTCCTGATTATGGGCCCAGCATAAACACTATTGTATAAACTTTCTTCTCTGAAGTTATTCATCTTATTAAAACATTTACTGTTCATCTTGTGTTCTTCCTAACCGGAGTAGAACTTCATCAAAACCAGTGTAGAGCTTCCTCGTAACTGGCGGGGAACCTGTTAGAGAGATAACACACCTGGTGAGAGCACTAGTCACTGATCCTACTAGCTGAGTGTAGGCCTACGGCCTCGCTCAGATATTCATCAGCAAACTAAACTCTGTCATGGAGCAGAGGAGCTCATCACCTCGGTCTGAATTAGGATAAGACAAGGAAAGACCAATAGACAGTGTGCAGAACCCCAGTAGGCACCCCACTGGAAGATCCTACCATTGGACATTTCCCCTATCTCCCAACCCATCCTCAATCTCTCCAAATATCACCCCACTACACTATTCTCACTAGCAGAGCTAATTATCATATCACCCTAGCTAGTTTTTACAGTGCAGCTGCCTACAGTCGCCGACACTCTTTTACTACCTAACCACAACGCAACACACTACGTTAAAGTCCTAAACTCTAACTATCACCAGTCTATCCTACATTAATTATACCTAAATACAATCTATGGAGTACCTTATGTAACACTGCTTTACTCCTGAATCACATCTACATTTTGCCATGACAGGCACGTGTATATTAAATTCAATTAATCCCGAACACGGTAGATGTTTTCCAAATTCATACAGAGCTAGCGAAACACCATCCGATTAGGCCAACTCTCTCGTTTACAATCGCTGCAACAAGTTAGGTTTTTCAAACAGTCTTGAATTGTTCTAGTGACGTCCTTTGATGTCAACACCAGATGGTCCCAAGGGCAGACTATCCATTTCCCTAACATCACAAGAATTATTGTCTCCCTTATCTCAACTACAGCACCCGTCTCTCTTTTATCCTGCGAGTCAGCAAAATAACCTCGTCATATTTTTCGTCTCCCAGGGAATTCTCAAGGACGGCTGTACCGTTTGATCTCACCGCCGCCAGTAACAAACAACTTGCAGCTGTGAATCAGACTGTCTCTGTTATTTGTATCATCTGATCGTTAACTTCAGTGGTTTTCGTGACAGTGGGGTAGAGGAGGACGGCGTGGGAAGATTCTTGACAGTCTTGTGTCATGGCACGGAAGGGAATCAACACACGAATTGATCCATGCCGTCGGAGATTGCAATTTGTGGAGAGGCGTGATCGTTCTCGCCAGCCGACAAGGCACTAGATGATGATTACTAACGGTATTTTGTTGTTAAAGGACTATTTCAGTTGTACGTCAATAACTCCTACACATTGCCCAGTGGAAATAAAACAGATTCCGGTAAAAACTGCATTGTTAGCCCAACCGCTGTTACATCCGTGTACACTATTAGTGTACGTAGCCATTTTGAAGGATATGCTCAACGTTCACTTTAAACTAGTGGTTCTCAACTTTTTTGGGCCATGCACCCCGTCATCATATGTTCAAAATATCATTCCCCCACCCCCTTTCGTATTTCCTCCCTATAACCTTTCTCCCCACCCCCCCCCCCCCCCGTTTCTACACAGAGTACGTAGAAATGGAAGCTAAATTTAATAACACACACTAGAACAAGTCTAGGACGTCTACATAAAACGTGATTTGTGGGTCTACATGCGTTATAAAACCAATTTCAGAAGGGCGAGAAGTACAGAACCGTAAAGTATGGAGGGAAAATAAGTAATAGGTTCTTGTACTAACGCGATCTTGAAATAATTTGAATTTCCCCGTGGAAACCCTAAAATCCCCCCGGGGGGTTGAAAACCACTGCTTTAAACAGAGCACATTAGTCCCCATTTGTCCTGTTCTAGGTTGAAATGTCCTCACTTATTCGTTGCTCTGAACACATATCCAACTGTTATTTGCAATTAATTTTGAATCTTTTTTAAATATTTTCATTAAGACGTCTTTTTATGTAACTGTCAATTCGTTTCTTCTTGCTGTGAAAATGTATTAGTTATTTTATTACCCTTCTTGTTGTGAAAATGTATTAGCTATTTTTTTTACCATGTATATCATATTATTTTGGCGTCCACTCTCAAACTGTGCACTGCTAGAGACTTGTTAAGAATATTCACATGAAATTAATTATCGCATTGGTGTTAGTATAACATAGCATTTGTACGTTTACTGTTGGTGAGTGTTTGTATATTTTTTAGTCAAGGATCGCTTTCATCGCACACCGATATCGTCATAAGTGCTTTATACTCCTGCTATAAATCACACAAGGGTAATCTCAGCAACGCCCATGAACGTCGTAATACAGGCAAAATATGTATAATATCATAATGACACGTTCTATTAGTACGCATGTGTAGGTTTGATTTTCTGATGTTGAAATTTAACCTTAGCAGCGGCCTATTCGCCGGTCTTTCTGGCCGAGGGGTTACAACACTTTCTCCGTAATCCCGTTTATCACGCAGAGTCTCGTAGCGGGCGAGAGCTGGAGGCGGTTCGACCCCCGCTGGTGACTTGCGGGATAACTGAGCCGGCCGCTCAGTAAGCAATGGCAAACTACTGAGCGTAATCTTGCCAAGAAATCAACAGACAGCTGAAAGATGCTGCTGTTGACAGCGATGTCCTGTAAAAGGATATGCGAATTTTTTTTTAAAAAGCGGCCTATTCGGCCTGCTTTTGTCGATCTTAAACTGTTGAGGAAGTTTTAATATGCACACGGGTCCTTCTGGTTTTTCGGGGTTATGCTAGAATGTGAGACGTCTGACCCACTACTGTGTGATCAGGGAGAATGTAGTATCCTGTTTCTATTTGTAAATATCTAGACAGTTGACTCATTGTGTCTCACAGTGTGCACAAGCCAGAGACGGACGTTGAAACCTCAGAGCTACTCCTCCTTCTAAAGGGGTTAGAGTTAGTGTATAATCAATAATAGCTTTAACAGTCGGCTTCATTTTCTCAATAGGATCTTTTCAAATTATTACAGTATGTTCCAGTTGTTGAAGATAGCGCTAGAGCGTTTGTTACTGTGGTTGTTACAGATTTTAGTTTGTATGTTGTCTAGTGTGTCATCTAATTTCTACTTCTTTCCTCTACTTATATTAGTGTAAATCAATGCATGTGGATTTATTTCTGAAGTTATAGTTTTATAGTTAAATATATGCTCCTGCTTCTCCATTAGAGATGGGAGCATAAATCGACCTATCACTGTAAACATATGTCTCTAATGCTGAAGGATCGGTTTCATTCATGTACTCCAAAGGCAATGTCTTTCTGTATCAAAACATATAATTACAAACTATCCGCTTTGAATACGAATGTCTTGCACTGTCAGAACTGCTAACGAGTGTCTGGGAAAAGCTAGTGAAAGTTATTATTATAAACAACTATAACATAGATACTGTCCGTATATCACGTAATGAGAGGAGAAGCAATAGAAAAATGTGACGAATAAAAAGACCAGCTGAAGAAGAGCAAGGCAGATCGAGAGAAAGGATGATGGATGGCCCAAGGCGGTGGCATAGAGGAATGACATCAACGGAACTGACCCAGAACACTATAACTGAGATCCGTACAGACACATGAACGCCTACGCCAACTGGTATGACGTATGATGCTGATCTTCTCCTTCTACTGTTTTAGCTGCTAATTAAACATAGAGACATCTGCATTCTCATGATTACGTCTCCTTCAATATTTTTGTTTCCAAATATATGTATTGAAGACTCTTCTCTGCGTGTGTTCGACGCTCATTTTTTTTAATTCTCTTGTCGTGAAGATTCCAGAAGAAAGACTGTTTAGTCTCGGTGCAAGGTGCTACATGTATGCTTTTCATCCAGTCCTTTATGATATATATATATATATATATATATATATATATATATATATATATATATATATATATATATATATATATATATATATATATATATTCATTCTTAATCCATGTATTCTTTGAAGTGTCTGTGAATTTCCATAACCACAACTACAAAACGTGCCTGAGCGAAACTGCTTACCAAAGTTATGTGACTGCTTCATGACATGTGCAATTACAATGAAAATTAACGATTGGATAAGATATTCCATTCCATAATATTTCTTAATTCATGTTTTGCATTAGGGCTTGAAGATGACAATAGGAAAATTCTCGAAACGCCCCTACATTTACTACTTACATTAGTTCCTCCCGGCATTGGGCTCGAGTCTGTAGACAAAATAAATAAGTAAAACATATGGAGGAAACACGACCAGCTGAGGTCCAATCTCTGCATAGTCCAGTGTAATGAGTTGTAGTCGATGGTAAAAGACAAAGGGAGACAATCATAAAGACTGATGCTTCCTTCACTACGGTGCTAAGAGGTAAAGAGTAGTTCTGACTTCGTTACGGCCAAAGAAGAAAAATAGGGAAAAGAGAGAGAACCTCACACCGCCTCAACCGACAAAAAAAGATGATAGTAATTAGATAAGAAGATATACGAGATCTCAGGCAGGGGCCTCAACTCTGGACTGACTGTCATATTTGAGACCCAGACATTGGATTAAGGTGTTAGACTGTGGTAGAAATAGTGACTGTAAAAACTAAAAGAGACTAAACAAACGAATCAAAAACAGTACAAAAATAGCTCTTTATTTATCTCCTCTAGCTGAACATGTTTGATAACCCATTGCAATAACAGATACAACAGACAACTGTATATATCAAACAACAACGGTGGGTAACCCCCAACCAATCAACATCACTTAAGACAACAGGGTACACCAAGTACCACAACACAGGTGCTCCAAGCAATAGCTGGTTAGACTGACACAATAAAGAACCTTGACACAAGCAACACTGCACAGACAATAAGGCACTACAAAAACATAGGTTACACAACATAAACCCCAAGACGCGACATAAACAAGAGTTGTGACACAATTTACTGTCCCACCAAGAACCCAGGCCTGCTGACACTAACTAGTCAGCCGCTCAGTTTTGTCACAACATTAGTTGACACAGATCAACTCAGGGAATTGTTCCCACACCTGACAACAACAGAACAGCACTGAACTGAAGGCCATGCTGCCCGCATCTCTCATCAGCACAAAGGACTGCTAAAACAAAACTGGCTTCCGATTCCTTTGTTAAGCCGAGTTCCGGTGTGGCCAGGTTTTTAACTCGAGATAGACCAAATCAAAATTTCGTTGGTTTGGCGCTATCACATATCCAACCCCTTACTTTTTTTTGTCGTCCCGACAAAAGAAATGGACTATCGTATCTCCTTACCCCAACTATCTCTTTAAAAGTTACCATCTAGCTAGTTCACCTCAAAATAAAATCATTGGTCTTCAGTAACCACATCAAAAAGTAAAATCACTAATCAAGCAAGCAATTACTAACATCTACACATAAACCGTCATCAAAATGACAAATGCCAAAAAAAAAGTAATGTCACCTGTGACCACACTCAAAAACAATCATCAATGAACCAAGGATTCAATGAAATTTACACACAAACCGCCATCAAAATGACAAAGGCAAAACAAATCTATGTCACATGTTACCTCCTCCAAAACCTAAACTGCTGGTTATATCCCTGAAGAGTACCACTAAAAAAAAATAGTCTTGTTCTTTTCATACATCATTTACAATGTGAAACAGTGTAGATTACATCACCAGGCATCAGTCAGTTCCAAATACCAATAATCTGAACACAAAAGTATAAACTATACTAACTCAGTTGTTGGTACTAATGACTAAAATAATATCAGTGATGAAAAATAGCTCTTCTGCTATAAGATCATAACAAAATGAATACAACCCTCACTTCTTACATAAAAATAAATAAACAAACATAAAAGCTACATAAACATTAAACTAGTAACCTTTATATTGGTTACTACTTCCCTTAACTCTGGAAATTCAACACAAAATGTATTTAAAAATAATACCATTTGTCTCTTCAAATATAAGCTTCCTGCAGCTACTGTGGTACCTAAATGACCTGTTTTTCAATCAATCTGTATCTCTACACTAAAAAGAACATTTCATCATGTGTCACCTGTAACCTGAATCTAAACATAAAGGAAAATATACCGGGCCAACAAAACATTGTTATTTCAATAATATCCCACCTCATGAATTCACCCTGGAAGTTACTCTCTTACTGGACATGATGGTAATGACAACACCACATCATGCACAACAGAACCACCCCTTTCACCTGGTCTGCCTGGTGTTCTTGTACTCTAAAAGAAAAACATGTCACCACATGACACCATCTACCTGCAATAATAATATATAAAAACAGCAAAACATAACTGCTAATTAACTAACTACACTAAGGCTGTCAATCCAAAAGACTGGAATTCCTAAACAGATGAAAACAGTCTATCTTTCACAACCATGTCTAACGGACAAAAGTTCTTGCTGGTGGTCTTTCACAATCCCCTTTTGCACAAAGTCACGAGATGACATATCGGTATGCAGAACATTTTGGCCCACACCAGTCACAATACACGGTCCACCTGTCACATTTCTAACACCTAACTGGTTGACCACACTGACACCAGGAGACTTCCATCGTCCCCTCCTCTTCCGCCTCTTCCTGCGAAAGAAATTTCTCTGGTTGCCACACATAACCATCCGGCTATCAGAAGTTGACACTGCACCCACCTGGACTGCTGGGGCTGGTCCTTTAGAAGGATCAACCTGGGGCGGACTCTGTTGTCGCTTAATGCCCAGCTTGTCTCGGTGGCTTACGCTGGCAAATGCTTCGCTACAATTGACTCCAGAGGGGTTCTGAATAACACTAACCCCTCTCTTCGGACACCTGTTCTGGAGGTGTGTGCGGCTTCGACAAACATTGCACCTCTTGCGTTGTACCTTGGGCTGCATCAACGAATCAGCTAAGGCTCTCATCCGACCTAGCTCAGCTTGAAGCTCCCCCACCACCACATCATCATGCTGGACCCCTTGACACCGACCACTGGCATTAGGCCACCTCTCTGAACTGTAATCTTGAGGTTCTACATATTGGTGTGCCGAGACTTTTGGAGCTAATGACACACCAGCCCATCGCATGGCCAAGTCTCTAACACAAAGGAAAGTCACTGCAGGATCTTGCGATATCCTCTCCTCTGCCATTCTCCTGCTGAGAACATTATGTAGTTTTGCAACAAACCAGTCTCTTAGGATCACTGGATCCCAAGCAACCATGCCCCTCTTTCTCTGAGCTTCCAGCACCAAACGAAAAGCTTTGTGGACCCGGTGAGAGAAATCCATGATGGATTCCTCTGCATCTTGTGTTACTTGAAAGAAAGCCGCAGCCAGCTCCACCATGCTGCGCTGTTCTCCATATACCTGCTGAATGGTCTGCAGCATCTCCTCAGGGTCATTACAAGCTGACCTAAGTTCAAGTTCCGCCCACACACTGGGAGCAACACTTTCACAAATAATGTCCACTTTATCTTCATCGCACACTGCACCAGCCCTCCAGGCAGATCTCACCTTCCTCACATACTTCTCAACAGTTGGCCCACCTTTCTGGCCAAAACAAGGAACTTCTATCTTCACAGGTGCCACAATGTACCTGACTTCACCAGTGGGCCCTGTGATGTCAGGGGCACCAACTGGGAGGGGAGCTACGGTCCCTAACGTTGAAGACAGAGCCATCTTTGCTCTGGATACGATACAGTGAAGGTGTACTAGGAGGCAATTTATCTGAGCCCACTCACCATACAGGGGACTCCTCTCTTGTGCAGGAATGCCTGGGGCGTCTCAGCAGCAAACCTGGGTTCTAATGTCACAACTCAAAGACAATGGACACCACAAACATAAACACTGACCTATTACACAAAACAATCACTAGATACTAAAACAATCCTAACAGAACAATTCAAAGGCTGCCACAATATCTCGTCGGGGTCGCCATTTTGTAGTCGATGGTAAAAGACAAAGGGAGACAATCATAAAGACTGATGCTTCCTTCACTACGGTGCTAAGAGGTAAAGAGTAGTTCTGACTTCGTTACGGCCAAAGAAGAAAAATAGGGAAAAGAGAGAGAACCTCACACCACCTCAACCGACAAAAAAAGATGATAGTAATTAGATAAGAAGATATACGAGATCTCAGGCAGGGGCCTCAACTCTGGACTGACTGTCATATTTGAGACCCAGACATTGGATTAAGGTGTTAGACTGTGGTAGAAATAGTGACTGTAAAAACTAAAAGAGACTAAACAAACGAATCAAAAACAGTACAAAAATAGCTCTTTATTTATCTCCTCTAGCTGAACATGTTTGATAACCCATTGCAATAACAGATACAACAGACAACTGTATATATCAAACAACAACGGTGGGTAACCCCCAACCAATCAACATCACTTAAGACAACAGGGTACACCAAGTACCACAACACAGGTGCTCCAAGCAATAGCTGGTTAGACTGACACAATAAAGAACCTTGACACAAGCAACACTGCACAGACAATAAGGCACTACAAAAACATAGGTTACACAACATAAACCCCAAGACGCGACATAAACAAGAGTTGTGACACAATTTACTGTCCCACCAAGAACCCAGGCCTGCTGACCCTAACTAGTCAGCCGCTCAGTTTTGTCACAACATTAGTTGACACAGATCAACTCAGGGAATTGTTCCCACACCTGACAACAACAGAACAGCACTGAACTGAAGGCCATGCTGCCCGCATCTCTCATCAGCACAAAGGACTGCTAAAACAAAACTGGCTTCCGATTCCTTTGTTAAGCCGAGTTCCGGTGTGGCCAGGTTTTTAACTCGAGATAGACCAAATCAAAATTTCGTTGGTTTGGCGCTATCACAGAGTTGAATCGCGACTTGGCTATTTCCTAAGATACCTCTCCGCAAAACTGAAGTTCCAATACCAGTCTTACATACCCGGTTGTTTTCTAGACTTGGGGTAGGGAATGAGTGATCTGCCATACATTCCCTGTGGAGATGATAACTTTGGTACCGGGGCGAAAGAGAAGTCTCTACACCATCCCCTTTCCAGTAGATGCAAGTCGCTCTGGGGGATTACACGATCTGATAGCCAATGCATGGGACTTAAGAGTTTAACATTCACAGTTCTCCGTAGGATTCACAACCAAGCCAGCCATTCAGTCAGTCAGCCAACCAAACAATCAACCACCCAAACAAGCAACCATGCAATCAAGCAATCAATCAACCAACCATCCAAACAAGCAACCAACCAATCAATCTGTCAAACAACCAGTCAAGCAATCAATCTACCAACCAACCAATCAAATAACCAAACAATCAATCAACCAGCCAACCAACTTAACAACCAACTAACCAAAGAACTGTTCTTATTGTAACTGGATTGACCAACATCGTCTTTACACGTGAAGTGCAATAAATGTTCACTCGTGTTTTATAGAACATATACCTGGTGGTTATCTCTTCTTGACACCGACGTTCTATAATTAAGATAACACTATCGCCGTGCATTCAGTCAGTGAACGAAACCGTAATTGCTTGCTTAACCTGATAACCTGTTAGGCTGGTTATCTCTTATTACATTAGCAATAGAGCAGTATATGACCATACGTAATTGTATATCATTGTAATAAATCTCTAAATTTACTGTAAAGCATTGTCAGACCTGGCGCTTATATACTTTAATGACTTCATTCATTCAGTCAGACAAGTAGTGCTATGGGTCTGTGATGTGAAAAGACCAGCACATTTTGAATGCCAGAGTGTACATTTCATATGTCCTGATGTCAGTAGGTAAAGGACCCTTTTTACACAATCTTTAAGCGTATTGGCCATATGGTGCTAGCACCAAATTTTATAAAAACAATCGACACTCCAGGAATGATATGGTCAATATTATACCGATCGATTTTACTTCACACAAACATTGTTGGCAACCATTATAGGCTTGTTTAAAAAAAAGTTGCATATCCTTTACAGGACGTTTGCAGTCAACACCAGCTTTTTTGCATGTTGTTGATACCTTGGCAAGTTTTACGTTCAGTAGTTTGCCATTGCTTTCTGAACGACCGTCACTTATAACATTTCGTAAAATAGCGCAACGCAGTCTGCTGCCAAATTGCGCGCAGCTGTGTTTCGAACGCGGGTATGCGGGATCACGAACAGTGTCCGTAACGCCTTTGCCACGGAGAAGTTTCAAACATCCGCTTTGATGCTAATTCGAACCCATGAACCACCGGCCTGCCAGGCAAGCCTCTAGCTACTACGCCTCGCAGCTCTCGGTGACTGTTGACCTGGGGTTAAACCCGCAGAAAAACTGTACTTGCAATAACAAAACAATCATGACCAAGTGTTATGACAACAAAAGACGAAAGAAGCACGCAGCTACAAGAGAAAGGTGGTGTAAGAAGAAGGAAGAGGGGAAGAATAATTATAACAATGGGTGAATTAACTTTCCATACTTGAGTAGTATAATCGATTCCTGTGGCGTTATATAAACACTCATTGTGTATATAGAGGTAATTAGTAATACATTGTGGATTTTCTGTTCTAGTTCAGCGGTTTCTTGGTAATTATAAATCATACAATGCACGTAATCAACCAGTTTCGTGTTTACGTGTGACACTTCCATTACACCACGGCGGTCTTGTGCCACACACACACATCCATACATTGTTTGGTATGCACACATACTCATTAAAATGTATATAGACTCCGCAATTTCACGCTTAATCAAATTTTTATTTTAAAATTTGACTTTGCAAGATCTGCCATAACTTGCGAAATACACTTACCTGTTCCATTTGGAACAAGTAATGAAAAATGTGATAAGAAACACTAAGGCAATCACCTTAGACATAACACCTATAATTACAGTAATGAAATAACTACACTTCATTCAAAAATAGTTGTAAACAAATTATACAGTAGGTGCCTTTGTCTCAGTCTTAAGAAAATCATAAGGAGGTCAGCATGGACGAATGGATAAGACCGCTCGTTAATAAATATCCGGTGTGCTGATGTCGAGTTAATGGGTTCAACATCTACTGGTCAGTTGGACTAAAATGTTGACTTCGTTCGCGTCTCTTTTCCTCTTTCACAGAACGTAAAATTGCCAATTTAAGCAACCTGCGGTTGGAGGGGGTTGATCGCAAAGGACATGCAATTAGCAACCATGAACCACCTCAATTATAACCAAGAAACAGAGAACACAAGCTGAACGAGATAGAATCATATTCATTCATAAGGTTTCGATAGGAAACACAAGCGTAACTAAGAAAACGGAGATAACGCCTGGTGCGTGCTTCCACTTCCGCTGTTCCGAAAACGATCTAATGAAATAATAACAATGGTAAGGCCCTCATAATGTGTGCACATATTTTGGCACTATATCTCCCGTCCTTTGATAAACGTTACGAGTGGAAAAGGTTATCCGAAGTACTCCTTCTTGTCGATGGATTGAAGGTGTGTCAACAGCTAACAAACGATACAACTTGGTTATAGATAACCCTTGAAATAGGTTGTAGTCAGCTTTGTTGCTGTTGTATTCATATGAATACCTTTTTACGTCGCTCTTCATCAATTGTGGGGCGTAAATCATTGTAAAAAAAATACACGTTAAATGCAAAGATATCGTCTACACCTTCTTCGGTTTCACATTACTAAGAGCAATTTTGGAACTAACTCAAGTATTGCTTATGCACCATGGTGTTTGTGTCTTCTTCTTCTTCTTCTTTGAAGCCGGGAGTGCAGGGAGTGGCCAGCAGGGGCCACGGAAGTGGAAATTCAGCAACTAATTCAGGAAAATTCTCGCCAGGGTGATGTGATTATCTACACGGATGGGTCGGTGTTGAGAGGTAGGAGAAGTGCCTGAGGGTTCTTGGCAAAAACTAATGGTCGGCGATTGGTGCAGGAGAGCCTGGCGTATGATGACACTACATCTAACTTAAGAATGGAGGTGGAGGCGGTCAGTGCAGCTTTCCGCTGGATAGAAAACACGATACATACACACATTGTGATTGTAACTGACTCAGAAAGCATGCTGAGAAGGGTGAGAACAGGCAAGCTTCGTGCAGAGTGGCTTGCTTCGCTTCAGAGGTCACGGGTAGCAAGCATCACCTGGATCTTTTCTCCTGGGCATGCCGGTGTGCTGGGGAATGAACAGGCGGACAGATTGGCTGGCTCGGCAGAACTTGGTGAAGTATTGATTCATGACAAGGCAGACGTGGTTGCGGCCTTGTGGGAGCACGTGTACACCTCGGAGGAGCAAATGGATCACCATAGTCTGGTAAGAATGAGACAGTGAGGTGTGACGAGGGGATCTGGCCGACGCTCGACGCTCAGAGGAAAGGCGAGACGGACATATAATCAGATTGCTACTGGAACTATTAGTGTTGGAACTCTTCGCTGGCTGCTGAGGATGGGGACGGAGCGCTTATGGGAATGTCCCGAATGCTGTTATGTCGGTTCCTAAATCAATCAATCAATCAATCAATCAATCAATCTTCTTCTTCTTCTTCTTCTGCTTCTTCTTCTTCTTCTTCTTCTTCTTCTTCTTCTTCTTCTTCTTCTTCTTCTTCTTCTTCTTTTTCGTAAATTTTCAAACGCCAGCCTGAATATATTTAAAGAAAGCAGCAGACATCTTGAGGTTGCTGACATCTCCATAGAATTTGTCCTCAAATGAAGTGGGTATAAAAAGAAAACAGTAAAGCAGCCTTCTACATGCCATGGGGCTTTTTGGTCACGTGTGAAACTGCCGATCAGTATTAGAAACACTAGACAGCAAACAATATTGGAGACTCTTATCACCAATGTCTGCGTCAGACCAGGTACAAGGAGAAGGAGGCGGTGGAGGACGAAGTGTCCAAACGTTTATGTGGACTGGGAATCTGTTCAACAATATTTAAACACTATGTAAAATAGTGTTTCCGCGTCTCCATTTAAGAATAAAGCACTTTTTTTCTGTTTTCATTTATATGTAACAAATAAAATTGTCTATCGTATTTAGATATCATTTGTCGATGTAGTTAGTATGCATCTGTTTTGGCGAAAACGGTGAACTTCCAAGGAGATGACACTGGTCTGTTTACAGTGATAAAGGAGGAGATTTCTGTGAGGAAAACTTAATGAAACCGTGACAAACAAGATATACTGCCCGAGCATGTAATAATAAAGGCCAGGAGCACAATTAAGAGGTCTAACCAAAAACGCGTCGTAAAAATGTCAAAGCCACCCTGATTGTGTGTAATAGATGCAGGTGTTGAAAAACGGCCTGTAGTAATTGCAGCAATTTTAAGTTAATTCAGAATTGCAAGCTGCTGCTTCTTCTGCCACTGTCCTTTGTCCTCTGTTGGAGAATATGTCTTCAGCCAACCCACGTCAAGCAGGCATGCCCTTTTGCTATCTCCTGCAGCTCGCTCCATGACCTCTCCACATTATTCACCTCAACTTCTAATTATAATATATCCATGTGTTTCTAGGCCTACTTCTATTTCGTGGGTCTTGTGGGTTCCAGCGAAAGTACTGTCTATTTATACTATTAAAGTGGGTTTAAATTCGAGAGTTTCGACTTCATTGCACCGGGTTTTATCCCATATGGCTCGGTTTATTTTCACAAAGCGACGATCACCAGGAATCTCCGAGAAAAATTACACTCCTGAACCGGATGATGTAGTCCGTTTTTTTTTTTTTTTGCATGTCATTCACATGACGTTGCAGTCAACATCAGCATTCTTCAGCTGCTGTTGATGTACTAGGCAAGATTACGTTCAGTTTGCCATTGCTTTCTGAGAGACCGGCTCACTTGCCCCGTAAGTTACGAACGCGGCGAGAACCTCTACCGATTCTCGCGCAAGTTACGTTACTCACGATAATATACGGGATTGCGGAGAAAGACGTTAACTCCTAGGCCAGAGAGACAGGAGACCGGAGACCAGAGTCCTGTTTTGCGCAGGGACAAATTAATGAGCGTTTCTAGTTTGTTTATTAATAATTCTTTTAACCGCTTGCTGTGTTTCTGATCTTCATAGCAGATCTGATTTAACGTTACAGTAAAATATTCTAAGTTGGGTATTGGTCGCATAAAATGCCTGTAAGTTGCCTCATAAGTTGCCGCAAATTTGCCAATTTCCATTTTGTTCGTTGTCATCGGGTTCTAGTAAACTTAGCGTCTACATCTCGTTCATTTTGATGATTTATTCATTGAAAGCTGGGTATTAGAATCTGATTTTTGACTTCCACATATGTACTAGTGCTATGAAGGCTTCTCTTGCCGAGTGTATCCTCATTTTAATATATCTTTAAGCTCCCCCATCCATGTCTATATTGTTGCTTAAATTGGTGTACGATTGCACCTCTAAAAGTGAGGCTTCAGCGAGGACGATCGGATCGAATTATCACTTGCTTGATTTATTCACATTATCTTTGCCTTCCCTGTGCATTTATAGCACCTACCGTCAAGTGTTGGGGCTGTGCATTTATAGCTTAATTATTGTGATCTATCGTCAAGTGTCGGCGCTGTGCATTTATAGCTTAATTATTGTGACCTACTGTCAAGTGCCGGCACTGTGCATTTATAGCATAATTATGATGACCTATCGTCAAGTGCCGGATCTATGGCGAAGTGGTTACGAACGCAATTCGTAATCCGGCAGACCGAGTTCGAAACACAACTGTGAATGATTTGGAAGCAGATCTCCTTGCGTTTTGTTTTTTTTCACACAATGGTACGAATGCTGGTCGTTTAAAACGTAATGACAAACTACTGAAAGTAAACTTGCCTAGAATTCACAAACAGTCCAAAAATTGTGGGGTTTACTGCGACATCATGTAAACCAGTGGTTCTCAACCGGTGGGGAATTCCTCCTCCTCCTCCTCCCCCCCCCCCCCACCCCCCAGGGGAGAATTTTAGAGTTTCCAGGGGGGAATGAAAACCATTTCAAGATCGCGATAATACCAGAACCGATTACAGCTAGTCGTCGACTTACGACCTATGCAACTTACGACCATTCGACTTTACGGCCACAATCACTAGCCATATTATTAACTCGAGTCTAGTGCTTCCACATTGACGTGGATAGGCCTTAGGTTCATACCAGAGTGCGATCAGCGTTGCCAGTAGTGGGTTGTGCTCAATATTTAAAGATTTATTTCTGCCTCAATTATCAGTGGAACGGCGTTGTCTGCAAAGATCAGGTTGTGTGACGGTTTATTCCATGCTCAGTCTTCGTAGACTGAGACGGACATATAATCAGATTGCTACTGGAACTATTAGTGTTGGAACTCTTCGCTGGCTGCTGAGGATGGGGAGGAGCGCTTATGGGAAAGTCCCGAATGCTGTGATGTCGGTTCCTAAATCAATCAATCAATCAATCAATCTTCGTAGACTTAGATGGATAACCTGATTTTTGCAGATGATGCTGCAGTTACGACCCACTCTGAGGAAGAATTACAATGTCTGCTATCTGCATTCTCCAATGCATGTTCAGAATTTGGTTTAACAATTAGCAAAAAGAAGACACAGATTATGTGCACATGGGGTACCATCAATCTTTATTGACGACGCCAAACTAGAGATGGTAGACCATGTAATAATAATGTTTCCTGTAGTATTTTCCACACCTGTATTTTGTATGTTTTGCAAATATTAAACCAGTTGTACATGTACACTTAATGCAGTGTTTTTCTTAAACCTGACGATGTAAAAATAAGAAACAAAATGGTGTAGAGATGATACAAATGGCACAAAATGAACATCGAAAATTATGATTTATAACAATAATAGAAGCAATTTATTATATAATTTAACTTAAATATTGTTATAACATCACTTCACATTACTGTACACATAGCGTACTCAGCTTACGACCAAATCGTGTTACGACCGATCTGTCGGAACCGATCGTGGTCGTAAGTCGACGACTAGCTGTACTAGATATTGTTTTTCCCTTCATACTTTACAGTTAAGTACGTCTCATCCTTCTAAAATTCATTTTATAAAGTCAGTAGACCCACAAATCATGTTTTATGTGGATGTCTAGACTTGTTTTAGTATGTGCTATTAAATTTACCTTACATTTTTACGTATACTGTATAGGGGTGGGGAATTTTTAGATAGGAAATATGAAAAGGGGGGGGGGGATGACGTTCTGAAAATACGGTGAAGGGGGGGGGGGGGCACGGGCCAAATTTTTGATAGGAAGGGGGGGGGAATGACGTTCTGAAAATATGGTGAAGGGGGGCACGGGCCAAAAAAGGTTGAGAACCACTGATGTAAACGATATGCAACTAACTTTTAACCATCAAGTGCGTTCCAAGAATTTTAAGCAATAGAGATACATCAAGAAGGAAAATACTGACAACTACTACATCTGTACATACAAGAACACTGGCTCATTAGTAGCATCATGTCTCAGAGGCAGTATTGTCGGACTTGCGAGTTGTCATATCAAATGTCGATAAACATCCGGTGTACTGATGCCGAAGTAAGGGGTGCCACCCTTCCATAGGACTAAAATGTTGACTTCCTTGACTTGGGGACGTAAATTACAAGTACCGGTTGAAGTCGGGGTTGTTTCGGGTGATGGTAAGGGACACTGGTAACATGGAGAGCTAATCGACACGCACTATTCAGTCCAGTGCTACTAGAAGTAGTCTGTATGGACTAGGATTGCATTCAAAGCGAGTTAGGGCAAAAAGAAAATCAATGTCGGATAGCCATCAGACCGTATTCTTACTAGGCAATAGGATTTCGTCTCTGTGATTAGCCCAGTACAGGCAATTTGTCATCATCATCAAGTGCCGTGCCGGCTGGCGTAGGCGTTCATGACTCTCCATAGATCTCGGTCTTTGGTTTTCTGGATCAACTCTGCTGCTGATATTCCTCCATGCCACAGTCTCAATCCATCCAGCATCACTTCTCTTGGTCTACCTCTGCCTCTCTTCCCCTCGATCTTTCCAGTTGTTAAGATGTTCTCCAATGCCTCTCTTCTCATCACATGACCGAGGAAAGCTGTTTGTCTCTGTCTTATTGTTGTATATAATGTTCTAGTTTCATTAGCCTGTTTCAGGCAGTCGTCATTAGTTACTCTGGCAGTCCAAGGAATTCGCAACATTCGTCTCAGGAACCACATCTCTGTTGCTTCTAATTTCTTCTTAATTTGTTCATTTACATACCAAGATTCACTGCCATACAGCAAAACTGGTTCTACATAGCATTTCAGCACTCTCTTTCTTACATTCAGTGATAGTGACTTATTGCATAAGATACTCTTCATTTTCTGAAATGCGGCTTTTGCCTGCCCTATTCTGCTCCTAATCTCTGTTGTACATCTTCCATCCGATGTTATAAATGCCCCTAGGTATCTAAAATTATCAACTTGGTTAAGGATTTTCCCTTCTATTTCTATGTCACATTTTGGTGTCACAATTTTCTTTGATATTACCATTGTTACTGTTTTCTTGATATTCAAGGAGAGTCCTTTCCTTGCACTCTCTGTTATTACAACGTCTAATAATTGTTGTAGGTCTGTTGAATTATCCGCCACCAATACTGTGTCATCTGCATGGCGTATATTATTTATATTATAACCTCCAACTAGTATTCCTGGCATCTCTTTGATCTCTCTCATTATTACTTCGCTATACAGGGAGAAAAGATCTGGTGACAAGACACACCCTTGTCGTACTCCTAGCTTTATCTGTTCGTAACTACCCTCTTTATTTCCCATTTTAATTGCTGCTACTTGGTTCCAGTAAATATTCTTTATTATTCTTCAATCTTTTCCATCAGTGTTGATATCTTCCAACATTTTAATCAGTTCATCATGTTTTACTTTATCAAATGCCTTAGTATAATCTTGATCTAAAATTTGATAGTAGTTTGTTACAATGTCTTTATTATTTGTAACAAGACCACGCGAAGATTGATTAATAACGGAAACACTATTGAATGTTCCATGTGTGTTATTTTTCCTGGACTCATTTCACATTATCAACTTTACGCTATCTGAACTGAGATCCGAAAAAAAAAGTGCCTTTGCCTACACACGCTTCATTCTGAGGTCAAACTCTATAGAGACGTCAACAACCTTAATTAAGTTGACAGCTGCTTTATGTAAATATGCCCAGGTTGACGCCTGGAGGGGAAGAACTGGGGTACGTACGTGTTCAAATATTAATCAACCATGTTCCCATCTGTTTCTGGGATTCACATTCAATGGGTCTTTTATATGCATTCGGTATTGCATTTCCGATACTTTAATAATACTCATCTATATTGTTGTTTGAAAGATATATTTTCCACGCAATGAAGAACTGGTGTCCTAATTATATGTTTGCAGAGGAGTGTATAGTTCTGTGCCACTGTATGGCACGGGAACCCGGATAATGAACAAGCAATTAGAAAGTCGAACAGAGACCCTGGAGATGTGGTTGTACAGAAGAATATGTCATATTTCATGGGGGGGGGGGGGGGAACAATCAAATACAGAGGTTTTAAAACAACTAGGAATGACAAGAGAGTTGATGAAAGAAATAAAACAAGAGGTAAGAGAAATATCTCGGCCACGTTAAAAGACATAAAAAGGTTATGTATTCCTTTGCAGGACGTCGCAGTCAACACGAGCTGGTTTATAAACGTGTACTATATACACCTCCAACTTCATCTCTGGACATTAGGGAGGTGTGTGCCGACAATTAAATAACAAATGTCTGAGAAGGAAACATGATCCCCCTGGGTTTAACCCCAGCCAGTCCATGTGTGGTGTGCTGATGCACGACCCAGTTACACCTTGGTATGTCTCCTCGCAGATGTGAAGTTCCAGTTACAGGCTTGCACACTCCGTTACTTTCTTAGCTTGGAGAGGTGAAGGGGTGCTCTGCAACAGTCACTGCATCACTACGAAAGAAAGACAGACAGACAGGCCGACAGACAGGCCGACAGACAGGCCGACAGACAGACAGACAGACAGACAGACAGACAGACAGACAGACAGACAGACAGACAGACAGACAGACAGACGGACGGACGGACGGACCGACGGACGGACGGACAGACCAGACAGACAGACAGACAGACAGACAGACAGACAGACAGACAGACAGACAGACAGACAGACAGAGAAAGAAAGAAAGAACGAACGAAAGAAAGAAAGAAAGAAAGAAAGAAAGAAAGAAAGAAAGAAAGAAAGAAAGAAAGAAAGAAAGAAAGACTGCCTACTAATATGAACACGTCGTTTAATAACAACATACCTATTAGCAATACAGACATAACAACATTGCAACAGTGAAAACATGCTCATGCCAAACACCTTTCACTCGTATTCTATTCCTTGTAGTTACAACCTACGATATTTAAAGTTTCTTGAACTTTGAACTCACATGCCAGGGCCTAGTCAATTGGAGAGGCCATGTGAGGTCTTGGGAAAATTATCTACACGCGGATGTTATTTGTGAAGTATAGAAACCAGACGCACCGTCGTAATTCCATCGCACCATGTATAATAAGCTTCTACAGGATCTGCAACGACTTGTGTAGTGGCTAGCACTCTGGCCTGCTGGCCCGGTGGTCATATGCTCAATTTCCATCGAGGAAGGGACTTTTGTCCGTCATTGATCTGGGCTCTCAGGTCGGCCCAGCTTAAAATGGGTATCAGGATATTTCACGGAAAGTAAAAGCGATCGGTGTGATATTACTCACATCACACTGCGAGTGCCGAATGAATTGGCTAGCATCATGTACCCAATGCGCATAATGGTGTGTAAAAATGACTTAACTGCACTCTACTTTACTTTAGTGTACTTTACTTGCTATAGACCCAATACGCTACACGTGATCTTCAGATTTTACTGGCTTATAGAATATCACTTATGCCTGTAGGGACCTTTACGTTTATATGCGAGAGTAAATCATTAAGTATCAGGAGTTTTTCGAATAGGCTATTTACAAAAGCAAACCAGAAAGTGTGTGTGTGTGTGTGTGTGTGTGTGTGTGTGTGTGTGTGTGTGTGTGTGTGTGTGTGTGTGTGTGTGTGTGTGTGTGTGTGTGTGTGTGTGTGTGTGTGTGTGTGTGTGTGTGTGTGTGTGTGTGTGTGTGTGTGTGTGTGTGTGTGTGTGTGTGTGTGTGTGTGTGTGTGTGTGTGTGTGTGTGTGTGTGTGTGTGTGTGTGTGTGTGTGTGTGTGTGTGTGTGTGTGTGTGTGTGTGTGTGTGTGTGTGTGTGTGTGTGTGTGTGTGTGTGTGTGTGTGTGTGTGTGTGTGTGTGTGTGTGTGTGTGTGTGTGTGTGTGTGTGTGTGTGTGTGTGTGTGTGTGTGTGTGTGTGTGTGTGTGTGTGTGTGTGTGTGTGTGTGTGTGTGTGTGTGTGTGTGTGTGTGTGTGTGTGTGTGTGTGTGTGTGTGTTTCTAAACATAGTTCCCCTGACTGGCAGCACACTTCGACCACCTGTCCACTAGTTTGTTGATGCCTTCTACGAACAAGTTTTTGGATGTGGCCTTAAACCAATTCTGCATTGCCTCCATTTCCGCATTGACATCTGCAAATCACTGACTCCGCAAATGCTCTTCCAAGGTCCCAAACAAGTGAAAGTCGGATGGCGCCAGTCTGGACTATATGCTGGATGATTTAAGACCTAACATTTTTAGAGTACGTAGTATATCCACAGCCGTATGTAGGCGGGCGCTGTCGTGCAACAACAATACTTCGTTTAAAAGAAGTACCCGGCGTTTCAATCGTAACACGGAATGAAAATTGTTCACTAGCAATGTCACTGTATCGAGCATTATGTACAGTTTCGCCGTATATAAAACAATCTTTCCCGTCGGGACCACGAGTATGAATGTTGTGAATACGAAGTCTTCATCAGACTATATTTTAAAAACAGAAGACACTAATACAACTAGATTAATGTTGTTGGTGTTTGTTTTTTTTTTAAGTAACTTAACTGAGGTCCAAACTTTGAGTTACTTATGTCAGCTGACAAGAAGTGGCGTGGTGATTAAAGTAAACTAAAGTGATATAAAAGGCACTGTCAGTATATATTGACACTGCACGGCGAATGACAAAATAAGGCTCTTTCCTGAGTCTTGCGGTCTCTATCTAGATGTGCAAGAATTAATTGCCGTGACCTGGTTAACAGACCAGCTGCAATGATCTGCATTGTTGACATGTGTATACATCGGTTTATGGGCGCCACTGTTGACCTCCAAAGATTTTACCTGAATCTGTTGCCCAAGGATAAACTTGTTTTACTGATGTAAGGCTTGCCTTATCGTTTACAGATAATGATGTGAACACCTCTCACATGGGCAAGGGCAAAAAGTGCTAAATGCATCCAATTTAGAAAGTAACCCAGTACAAGCAATAAAAGCCTCACTTTATGCACAGGGTAAAACAAGCTACGAACGAAAACAGAGTGGTTATGGTGGTCAGTGTAAGCCTGTGTTTAGAAAGAAGGCTGAGACCACAAGAAATACACACAATGTAAATACAGAATACAGCTGTCCATCAGGCGATGCAAACACATCGAGCTGGGAAGTGATATGAAGAAAAAAGAGCCATATGATCTGTTCTAGGCTGCATAAAATCCACTAGCATCATACAAAATAAAACATGTCAGTCCTAAAAATATGGCACTGCTGTCCCAACTCCTCACGCATGCAAAAGCAATGGCAGTGGGGAATGCTACCCTAGAAGTTCCATGGCTGTCTGTCTGCCTTATCTTCATAAGATTTGTCTTGTAACTTTCTAGTACACTGGATCAATATCCGCTGAAAGAACTCCCAATGTTTGTATACACTGGCAACAGAACATGTGCAGGCTGCACAGCTTCAATATAACCCACCGTGTAGGAAGAATTATGCACGCCTTCTTGCGCAACGGAAGCAAAAACAAACTTAAATGCAATTAATGCTTCAGTTTACTAGACACCCAAAATCGCTGTCAGTTCGCTCTTGACAATCATGAGGGTCTCCTGGCAACCTTCAGTGTCCTGACAGCTCCAGGGGCAGTAATAATAAGAAAGGGATAGCACTATGTCAGTTCTCTTTGCTGAGATACTCTGAAGAGAGTTGGGGCGTAGATCAATTACCGTTCTTTGTTATCGTAAGCTGTAAATTTACAGTGTCAAGAAAAGCTTATTCAGTAGGCAGTAGTGATAAAAACATAGTCCTGAATACAAGCAGGCTAACAGTGACAGTAATCAACTACAGACAACTCTTTTTCTTCATTGGTTGTAAGGTGTTAAACACACAATGGCAATCATGACGCGCTAATTCCTGTTGTCATGTGATATTTTAACGAAGCTAGTGTCGACAAGGCTCACTACTATAATTTGATGCTCAGCTGTTGAAACTTTTTACATGTTCTTTCTGTGTTTTTATTTGTGTTTATATTTCTTGGTGTTTTCCGAATATACGGCTAATTTCTGTGTACTACCTGTTCTCATCATCATCAAGTGCCGTGCCGGCTGGCGTAGGCGTTCATGGCTCTCCACAGATCTCGGTCTTTGGTTTTCTGGATCAACTCTGCTGCTGATATTCCTCCGTGCCACCGTCTCAATCCATCCAGCATCACTTCTCTTGGTCTACCTCTGCCTCTCTTCCCCTCGATCTTTCCAGTTGTTACGATGTTCTCCAATGCCTCTCTTCTCATCACATGACCGAAGAAAGATGTTTGTCTCTGTCTTATTGTTGTATATAATGTTCTAGTTTCATTAGCCTGTTTCAGGCAGTCGTCGTTAATTACTCTGGCAGTCCAAGGAATTCGCAACATTCGTCTCAGGAACCACATCTCTGTTGCTTCTAATTTCTTCTTAATGTGTTCATTTATATTCCAAGATTCACTGCCATACAGCAAAACTGGTTCTACATAGCATTTCAGCACTCTCTTTCTTACATTCAGTGATAGTGACTTATTGCATAAGATACTCTTCATTTTCTGAAATGCGGCTTTTGCCTGCCCTATTCTGCTCCTAATCTCTGTTGTACATCTTCCATCTGATGTTATAAGTGCCCCTAGGTATCTAAAATTATCAACTTGGTTAAGGATTTTCCCTTCTATTTCTATGTCACATTTTGGTGTCACCATTTTCTTTGCCTTCCATTGTGTTTTCAGTCCTTTCCTTGCACTCTCTGTTACTACAACGTCTAATAATTGTTGTAGGTCTGTTGAATTATCCGCCACCAATACTGTGTCATCTGCATAGCGTATATTATTTATATTATAACCTCCAACTAGTATTCCTGGCATCTCTTTGATCTCTCTCATTATTACTTCGCTATACAGGGAGAAAAGATCTGGTGACAAGACACACCCTTGTCGTACTCCTAGCTTTATCTGTTCGTAACTACCCTCTTTATTTCCCATTTTAATTGCTGCTACTTGGTTCCAGTAAACATTCTTTATTATTCTTAAATCTTTTCCATCAGTGTTGATATCTTCCAACATTTTAATCAGTTCATCGTGTTTTACTTTATCAAATGCCTTAGTATAATCTATGAAGCACAAATATGTGTCTCTCTGTTTCTCTATTGATCTTTCTATTAGTGTCCGTAATGTATAAATTGCATTGTTTGTGCCCTTTCCTTCCACAAATCCATACTATTCATCACTAATTTCCATTTTTATTTTCTTTTTGGTTCTTCTCATTATGATTCTGAGTAAAAGCTTAGTGATATGGTTTATGAGGTTAATTGTACGAAAATCTTCACAATCAATTGCTCCTGGTCTTTTTGGTATAGCTATAAATACAGATTTCAGCATATCACTGGGTAAATATCCACTGCTGTAAATATCATTCAACATTTTGGTTAATATATCTACTCCAAATTCTCCCAATACTTCTAATTCTTCTATTGTAATTTCATCTGGCCCAGCTGTTTTTCCTTTCTTCATACGTTTCATAGCGTCAGCGACTTCTTCTTTCAGAATAGGTGGACCTTCTAAGTTACTATCTTCTGTTAATTCTCCCCTTTCTCCTTCATATAATTCTCTTATATACTCATTCCACCTCTTCATTATAGCACCCTGTATTTATTCTTATTTTTCTTCCTGTAAGCTCACTGATTTGTCTGTGCATATTTTTTGTATCTTTAATGGAATTTAATTCAATTTTTTTGCATTGCTCGTTTAATCAACTTTCTTTAGCCTTCCCACGTTTATCTTTTATTTCTTTATTTATCTTAGCGTATTCTTGTATGTGATTTTTACTCTGTTTTCTTTTGTCCATCAGTTTTAAGATATCTTCATTCATCCATTTTTTTCTTAGCTATTTTGCCTCTCTCCGGTAATACTTCTTTGCTAGTTTGATGGATGGAGTCCCTTAACATTTCCCATTGTTCATCTATACTCTGTATTTTAGTTATTGCATTGTACCTATTTTTCACAGTCACTCTGTATTGTTCTTGCATTTCTTTATCTATTTTCAGAACCTCTTTATTAAGTCTCATGTTCTTAACCATTTTTTTCCCTCTCTTTAATCTTACTTTTATTTGTCCACATAGTGGTACATTATCACTATTACAGTCAGCACCAGGCATTGTCTTTACATTAATTAAAGCATTTCTAAATCTTTTATTAATTAGTATGTAGTCAATTTGGTTGCGTATTTTCTTACCAGGGCTTATCCATGTGTACAGTCGTCTTTTATGGTGTTTAAACCATGTGTTTCCAATTATCATATCATTGATATTTGTCCATTCTATTAGCTTTTCCCCTCTTTCATTTCTTGTACCTAAACCATAATTCCCCACTACATCCTCCATTTTTCCATTTCCTACTTTTGCATTAAAATCACCAAGTATTATTTTTATTTCTTGTGATCCAATTTGAGCCATCGCCATTTCTATTTCGTCGTAAAAGTGTTGTATTTCTGCATCACTACTGCTTGCTGTTGGTGCATATACTTGTATAATATTTATGTCTATTGGTTTGCCTTTGATTTTTACCATAATAACTCTATCTGAAATACACCAGTATCCATTAATTGACTTGGCTGTTTTTTCGTCTAATATTATTCCTACACCTTTTTCATGTGTATCCCCTCCAGAATAAATTATTGTGTGATTGTCAGCTATAATTTTGCCCGATCCCTTCCATCTCATCTCACTAACGCCTAGTATATTCATTTTCATGCTATCCATCTCTCTTAGAACATTGGTCAACTTTCCTAGCTCATTTAATGTCCTAACATTCCATGATCCTACTCTAAATTTATTTATTTTAGTTAAGATTTTGCCATCAGTAGCTGGATGACGGTCTATTGAAACAAAAACAGCTAGTTGCATGTCCGTTACGTGACGTTGCAATCAACCCTAACATTAAATAGCTGTTTGTGATTTACTAGACAATTTAAGGTTCAGTAGTTTTAGATACCATCGAAAACAACCAAAAGACATCAGCTTCCAATTCGTCCGAGGCTGAATTCGAACTCTCCAATCGGTATATTGGCGGCAGTTTAACAAACTCCGAAGCCACAGACGCCAACCTGTTGATTTACAAACGAAAATTACATGTGTCTGTTCCTGATGCGTTTGGTGCGTGATCTGGCAAACTCTTAACATTAACTTTAAGAAACTACATCTCAACTGCCTCCAGTTTCTCCACTGTTTGATGTTAAATTGTTCAACATTCGCATCTAAACACAAGAAGGAACCGGGAATAATTATCAGATGGTGGTGCTTATGGGGATAGTTCTGCTCTTTCATGGCTTTGCCTATTCTACATTGCTGTTTGAGAGACGACTGTTCAAAAAGTAATGACAATCTACTGAACGTAAAAATGCCTGGTAAATAAAACACTGCCAATAAATGATGGGGTTTATTACACAGTCTTGTGAAAGGATATTCATCTAACTTTATTTTAGTTTTAAACACAACAAAATAAGTATACTTTCATTATGTCAAGTCATCTGATGAAATACATAAATCTGGTGTTCATTCGAGGCCATCAATGTAGCAAAGAAACATGCGGTTAAAGATGAAGACTAACACCGATTTAAGACACGGAGAATTAAATGAATATCATAAGACATGCTAAACAACAGAAAAGCCTCAAAGCTATAGGTTATTTGCATTAGAATCCACAAACTTCAAATGAACGCTGTCGAATTCTAGAGGAAAGAAATGTAATAACACATTCGAACAGCTACATATTCAACTAGGCGCCACCACTAACCACACATTTACCTAGATGTCACCACTAACCACACATTTACCTAGATGTCACCACTAACCAAACATTTACCTAGATGTCACCACTAACCACACATTTACCTAGATGTCACCACTAACCACACATTTACCTAGATGTCACTACTAACCAAACATTTACCTAGATGTCACCACTAACCAGACACTAATCTAGACGTCACCACTAACCACACATTTACCTAGATGTCACCACTAACCACACATTTACCTAGATGTCACCACTAACCACACATTTACCTAGATGTCACCACTAACCACACATTTACCTAGACGTCACCACTAACCACACATTTACCTAGATGTCACCACTAACCACACATTTACCTAGATGTCACCACTAACCACACATTTACCTAGATGTCACCACTAACCACACATTTACATAGATGTCACCACTAACCACACATTTACCTAGATGTCACCACTAACCACACATTTACCTAGATGTCACCACTAACCAAACATTTACCTAGATGTCAACACTAACCACACATTTACCTAGATGTCACCACTAACCACACATTTACCTAGATGTCACCACTAACCACACATTTACCTAGATGTCACCACTAACCACACATTTACCTAGACGTTACCACTAACCACACATTTACCTAGATGTCACAACTAACCAAACATTTACCTAGATGTCACCACTAACCAAACATTTACCTAGATGTCACCACTAACCACACATTTACCTAGATGTCACCACTAACCACACATTTACCTAGATGTCACCACTAACCAAACATTTACCTAGATGTCACCACTAACCACACATTTAACTAGATGTCACCACTAACCACACATTTACCTAGATGTCACCACTAACCACACATTTACCTAGATGTCACCACTAACCACACATTTAACTAGATGTCACCACTAACCAAACATTTACCTAGATGTCACCACTAACAACACATTAATCTAGACGTCACCACTAACCATACATTCAAGTAGACGTCACCACTAACCACACATTTACCTAGATGTCACCACTAACCACACATTTACCTAGACGTCACCACTAACCACACATTCAAGTAGACGTCACCACTAACCACACATTCAAGTAGTCGTCACCACTAACCACACATTTACCTAGATGTCACCACTAACCAAACATTTACCTAGATGTCACCACTAACCAGACATTAATCTAGACGTCACCACTAACCACACATTCAAGTAGACGTCACCATTAACCACACATTCAAGAAGACGTCACCGCTAACCACACATTCAAGTAGACGTCACCACTAACCACCCATTCAAGTAGACGTCACCACTAACGACACATTCAAGTAGACGTCACCACTAACCACACATTCAAGTAGACGTCACCACTAACCACACATTCAAGTAGACGTCACCACTAACCACACATTCAACTAGACATCACCACTAACCACACATTCACCTAGACGTCACCACTAACCACACATTTACCTAGATGTCACCACTAACCACATATTTACCTAGATGTCACCACTAACCAAACATTTACCTAGATGTCACCACTAACCACACATTAATCTAGACGTCACCACTAACCATACATTCAAGTAGACGTCACCACTAACCACACAATCACCTAGACGTCACCACTAACCACACATTCAAGTAGACGTCACCACTAACCACACATTCAAGTAGACGTCACCACTAACCACTAATTCACCTAGACGTCACCACTAACCACACATTCAAGTAGACGTCACCACTAACCACACATGCAAGTAGACTTCACCACTAACCATACATTCAAGTAGACGTCACCACTAACCACACATTCAAGTAGATGTCTCCACTAACCACACATTCACGTAGACGTCACCACTAACCACACATTCAACTAGACGTCACCACTAACCACACATTCAAGTAGACGTCACCACTAACCACACATTCAACTAGACGTCACCACTAACCACACATTCAAGCAGACGTCACCACTAACCACACATTCAAGTAGACGTCACTACTAACCACACAATCACCTAGACGTCATCACCAACCACACATTCAAGTAGACGTCACCACTAACCACACAGTCACCTAGACTTCACCACTAACCACACATTCAACTAGACGTCACCACTAACCACACATTCAAGTAGACGTCACCACTAACCACACATTCAACTAGACGTCACCACTAACCACACATTCAAGTAGACGTCTCCACTAACCACACATTCAACTAGACGTCATCACTAACCACACATTCAAGTAGACGTCTCCACTAACCACACATTCAACCAGGCATCATCACTAACCACACATTCAACCAGGCATCACCACTAACCACACATTCAACCAGGCATCACCACTAACCACACATTCAACCAGGCATCACCACTAACCACACATTCAACCAGGCATCACCACTAACCACACATTCAACCAGGCATCATCACTAACCACACATTCAACTAGGCATCACCACTAACCACACATTCAACCAGGCATCACCACTAACCACACATTCAACTAGGCATCACCACTAACCACACATTCAACCAGGCATCACCACTAACCACACATTCAACCAGGCATCACCACTAACCACACATTCAATCAGGCATCACCACTAACCACACATTCAACTAGGCATCACCACTAACCACACATTCAACTAGATGTCACTGCCAACCACATATTAGATTAGGCTTCACCACTAACCACACTTTCCTTTAGGCCTCACCACTAACCACGTCTAATGTATAACTGAATTGACAACAGAGGAACTAAACATCTCATGAAACAGAATTGGTCTTATTGCTTGACTGGTTTTTTTCGGTCTGAAACCATAGATCATACAAGAAAATCTCACCAGAGTGCACGATCGCTGTCTTGAACAAACACAAATCATCTGGCAAAATATTTTGCAATCGAAAATACAGGTCAAACTTCTGTCTGTCTGTCTGTCTGTCTGTCTGTCTGTCTGTCTGTCTGTCTGTCTGTCTGTCTCTCTGTCTCTCTCTCTCTCTCTCTCTCTCTCTCCCTATCGAAAGAGAATGAGAGGGGGGGATTAGAGAGAATGAGAGAGGAAGAGAGAGAGAATTGGAGAGAGGGAGAGAGGATGAAGAGAAAATGAGAGATAGGGAGAGGGAGATAGAATATGAAAAAGAGAGAGAAAGAAAAGGGAGAGAGAGAGAGAGAGAGAAAGAGAGAGAGAGAGAGAGAGAGAGAGAGAGAGAGAGAGATCTGGGAGAGAGAGAGATCTGGGAGAGAGAATGAGATAAAGAGTGAGAAAGGGAAAGAGAATAAGAGAAACAATGAGAGAGCGAGAGACAGGTGGATATAACAAACATCAACACCGTATATAACTTACATCAAACTGAATTCAGGTAAACAGAAATCACCGTGCGGAAATGAAGAGGGGAATTTTTTTATAATAATAATAATAATAATAATAATAATAATAATAATAATAATAATAATAATAATAATAATAATTAGCATAACAGCAAACCACGTTTAGCAAATATGTAATAACTAAGCTAAACCACAACTCAAGGAAACTGACGTTTCGATCCTAGTGATCTTCTTTACGAGTGACTGACTGGCACATTGCCGTCTTGACAGATGATAGTTTGTAAAATGGGGTTATCTCTCTATAACACAAAGCCTGGGCTGAATTTAGAGACCATGTGTTGCCCATGCAGCATGATCCCTCTCTTGGCCTGTCTAGTTTACTCCAGAGGAAAGGTGACACCAATACGTCTGGAACAAGACAAGCTGCAGAAGCTGCCGGATCAGCAAAGCAATGCTCTAACTGTCCGCCTGTCGGGGCTACGATCCTAGACCAGTTACCAACCAAGGCTTAGGGCCTTATTCTTTACGACTATAAACAGATTTATAGGGGGGGGGGGGGCAATAAAATTGTAAGTGAAAATGAACAGCGGTATAAAAAAAAAGTCGCTTAAAAGTCGACAGGGTCGATTTCATTGCACTGGGTTATTAATCCCATATGGCTCGCTCTCTTTCCGCAGCGAGGAAAGCGTCGCACAAAGCACGAACTCCGTAGCTCTAGTGACGACCTACAGGAGTCTTCGAAAATTTTCACTCGTGAATCAAAAGAAGCGCTTGGAATCGAACCCATAACCTTCGGAGCCCGAGTCAAACGGCTTGACTACTTGGCCACGGAGACTCCCGAACAGCGGTATAAGCGCAGACGAGTATAAATATGGAATCCAAACGGAATCCCCGTTGATTTGGGGTGACTAGATCCCTTCCTCGTCACCTGTACTTACATTGGATATAAGTAACTAGTCTACATTTACCTCTTCTGAATCGAAATCTTGTCACATGTAGTATTTCCAACCATCGTTTCTAATTGATTGTGAATGGCAATAATGCAATATAAGGTAAGTATATATCTACATGTGTAGCGGTGTTGGGGATATTGGCTAGAGAGCAAGGGGGCGGCAGTCAGAGAAAGTTTGGGAACCACTGATCGGGATAACTCAAGTTGTGTATACGAGCGCGTACTGGTGTTGGTCGCGTAAGGATTTATGGTATGTTCTGTTTACTGTGGGTGTACGCCAGGATATCTTTACCGTGAATTCTATACCTTTGTTCATTAAGGCTAACGCTACAGGTACTCAATTACAATTACTGCCATAGCTGTGTGTACTGTGAGGACTTCACGTGTACTAGATTACGACGTTATGTGGTGGGGTTACTGGATCCCTTCCTTATTGTCTTTACTTACAATAGATATGTCTGGTATCCAGTTCGCTATGCTGGATCGACCTCAAAGAAGTCTACAGTCCGAAAAATAACAATCCATCCTGCCCCGAGGTTAGGCATTGGGTGGCTGGACAGACAGCGCGGGAACCTGCTAAGGTGCAGATTCTTTTTCTCTTCTAGTCAGGCCTATCAGGCCCAATCAGTCGACTTGCCTGACTGATGATACCTTGGCACTAGCTTTGTTATTATGGCATAGATCTTATTACTACTGAGATGCGCAAAATTATCTAACGAATATGCTCATTTTAATAAATACACTTTCTTTGTTTTTAACGAATAAACCAACCCATTGTGATTATTTGTGTCTTCTTTAAACCCATACATTTGAATTCAATAGTTACTTGGGAATCTAGACAATTATAAAATATGGATTGACAACATACATGTGTGTGTGTGTGTGTGTGTGTGTGTGTGTGTGTGTGTGTGTGAGAGAGAGAGAGAGAGAGAGAGAGAGAGAGAGAGAGAGAGAGAGAGAGAGAGAGAGAGAGAATTATAAATATTCTATAGAGAGACAGACAACCGACGACCTACAAACGGGAAGGCAAACATTCAAACAAACCATCGACAGACCCTCATACTGATCGACAGACAGAAATTGCAAGCAGACAGACAATCGAATCACTCGATCGGGAAACAGACAGACAGACTGACAGATAACCCTACTGAACGTCCTACCGACCGATCAATTGACAGGCAGATGTGTACATAGACAGACAACCAAATAAACTAACCGACCTCTCGTTCACACTACCGACAGACAAAGGGACAGACCCATCAACCGAACAACAAATAAGCAGGCAGACAGACAACTAATCTTATTTTACCAATCAGTTATCACCAGCTTTGTCCATTACCTAATCCTTGACGGAACATCCAGTACGCCAGGATTGGTCCCATTTCTAATACGGAGATAACTATCATTTCTTCATGGGGCCATTCCATAATTACTTCCTGCCACAGCTGATATGCATGCGTGTACACGTTTCATTCACGATCACGTGAGCTGCCAGTCTGCTTGCGTGCTCCAGGACAATATGGAAGCATGACTTCTAGTTTACGACTGACGAGTTTCCGATTTCAATGCATGGTCTGTTCAGATTTAGCAGAGAATAAACATGCCAAAGTTTGCCACGCTTCATGGCTCACATAAAAAAAAAAAGACAAGAGGTCTTGATTAACTAATCGAAGTATAACTGGCACCTTGCCGTCTTTATAGACGATAGTTTGGAAATTGGATTTATATCTCTTCTTAGCGCAAAGTCTGGGCTGAATTTAAAGACCATATGTTACCCATGCAGCACGATCCCTCTCTCGGCCTACCTAGTTTATTTCAGAGGAAAGGTAGCACCAATACGTCTGGAACAAGACAAGCTGCATAAGCTGTCGGATCAGCAAAGCAACAACAATAATAATAAAGGCCGCTGAAACTCCGGATAAAATAAATCAGTAAATCTTACTGAATGAAGACTCAATCACGCCGTGCACTTGCAAGAAAATCTGTATAAACAATAGGTGGTATTTACATTCAAGTATAGTTCATAAATAAACACAGATTATTGTTTGGCGCAATAGAAGAAGAAAAAAGAAGTAGGAACTAGAGGACGCACCACAAGTAACTACTTATGTCTTCTACTTCTAATATCGCCAAACATTACATCTGTGTTTATTTATGAATTGATTTAGTGGCATCGAAGGGTTCCCCAACTGATATTTTTGTGTAACACGTTTCAATCAAGTAGCACATCCAGGGTGGATTACGTTTACAATCAAGTAGCACATCTACAGTGGATTACTCTTACAATCAAGTAGCACATCCAGAGTGGTTTACGTTTACAATCAAGAAGCACATCTTGGGTGGATTACGTTTTGCAGATCAGGGTATAGTGGCGAGTTAGCGTGGTTCATAGGGAGCTACGCTGATAATGTCATGAGCGCAGTCTCACTAAGTGAGGGAAAGACTGCCCACCTATTCCTCCTTGCCCTCAGGTCAACCAAATGTGATGGCCCCATCACATCACAGGCCTGTATACGCTTCCTGGGTCGTGACAAGTGTTTGTTTGTGTTTTAGCTCCATTATAAGAGTTCTGTCGGCGCTGTGGCTTAGGTGCTGTGAACCAGTTTCACAATTCTCCGATATACCGAGTCGAAGGTTCTAAATCAACAGCAGGCGATTTGGAAGCAGACCACTGTGCGTTGATTTTTATGGTATGAGACGTTGGCCGTTCAGAAAGCAATGGTAAACTTTTTTTTCATATCCTTTTTACAGGACATAGCTGTCAACACCAGCATATTACTGCCGTTTTTGATGTCTTGGCAAGTTTACGTTCGGTAGTTTGCCATTGCTTTTTGAAAGAGACTCCCATACCAATTCGTTAAAACCCAGCGCAACGCGATCTGCTGCCAAATCGGTCAAAGCTGTGTTTCGAATGCAGGTAAGCGGGCTGACGAATCGCGTCCGCAAGGCCTTAGCCACGGAGACCAGCAATGGTAAACTAATGAAATAAAATTGAACAGAAAATCACAAAAACCTAACAAATGTTGGAGTTGTCTGCGCCGTCCTGTAAAAGACATGCAAGTAACTTTAGGCGCAGCACACATAGCGTGGATTGCGTTTTGTGCGTCCCAATGAGGGTACTTTGAAACTCGAAATTACATTTTCGAAAGATAGAATGTATTAACGACAAACACTAGCCACACTGAAATATGTTGCGTCGTGATCATCGTCGTGTCAGGCGGGGAAGCAGATTACGTCCTCCCACAACGGACACTGATGATTATGTCCTCCCACAACGGACACTGATGATTACGTCCTCCCACAACCGACACTGATGATTACGTCCTCCCACAACAGACACTGATGATTACGTCCTCCCACAACAGACACTGATAATTACGTACTCCCACAAAAGACACTGATGATTACGTCCTCCCACAGCGGACACTAATAATTAGGTCTTCCTACAACAGACACTAATGATTATATCCTCCCACAACGGACACTGATGATTACGTCCTCCCACAACAGACACTGATGATTATGTCCTCCCACAACGGATAGTGATGATTACGTCCTCCCACAACGGAACTGATGATTATGTCCTTCCACAACGGACACTGATGATTACGTCCTCCCACAACGGACACTAATAATTAGGTCTTCCTACAACAGACACTAATGATTATATCCTCCCACAACGGACACTGACGATTACGTCCTCCCACAACGGACACTGATGATTATGTCCTCCCACAACGGACACTGATGATTACGTCCTCCCACAACGGACACTGATGATTATGTCCTCCCACAACGGACACTGATGATTACGTCCTCCCACAACCGACACTGATGATTACGTCCTCCCACAACAGACACTGATGATTACGTCCTCCCACAACAGACACTGATAATTACGTACTCCCACAAAAGACACTGATGATTACGTCCTCCCACAGCGGACACTAATAATTAGGTCTTCCTACAACAGACACTAATGATTATATCCTCCCACAACGGACACTGGTGATTACGTCCTCCCACAACGGACACTGATGATTATGTCCTCCCACAACGGACACTGATGATTACGTCCTCCCACAACGGAACTGATGATTATGTCCTTCCACAACGGACACTGATGATTACGTCCTCCCACAACGGACACTAATAATTAGGTCTTTCTACAACAGACACTAATGATTATATCCTCCCACAACGGACACTGACGATTACGTCCTCCCACAACGGACACTGATGATTATGTCCTCCCACAACGGAAACTGATGATTACGTCCTCCCACAACGGACACTGATGATTATGTCCTTCCACAACGGACACTGATGATTATGTCCTCCCACAACGGACACTGATAATTAGGTCTTCCTACAACAGACACTAATGATTACATCCTCCCACAACGGACACTGATGATTATGTCCTCCCACAACAGACACTGATGATTACGTTCTCCCACAACTAACGTAGGCATTACAAAGTCTGCAGACTACACGGGACAATGTGCAGAGAAATATGCAAGACTGTGCAACTTATTACTTGTTTCTTCATTATTCAAATTCACCTCGGGAAAACATTGTTTTTGAGTTGTGTGTTTTATAAAAGGTCAGACCTTACTCAGATGTGACTGAAATACTGTATGACAGTAGACGGTACTCCCTGCTTTCTGTTAGCGCCAAATGTTGGACTGCGCTCACCAAACCCGACACCCCACATTTTGCCAACGGCTTCGGACTAAGGCGCGTATTTGGGTGGGTACAAGCCTTATCCTAGTCCGAGAAAGACTAAACGTCATGGCAGGGTAGACCAGGCGCTAAACCTTGGTCGGCAACAGGTTTAGGATCGAAGCTCCGACAAGCTAGAGCATTACTTTGCTGGTCCGGCAGCTTCTGCATCGTTTCTTATTCCAGACGTATTGGTGTTACCTTTTCTCTGGAGTAAACTAGGCAGGCCGAGAGAAGGCTCATGCTGCGTGGGCAACACATGGTCTCTACAATTCAGTCCAGGTTTTGTGCTATGAAGAGGTGTAACTCCATCCCTGGTTCCCGCCATGGCTATTATGCCTGTTGTTGTTTTCTTTTTGTGAAGCTCAATGTAACAAACTTTCGTCTGTCAAAACAATAAGGTGCCAGTAGTAGTAGCAGATTGTCTAGACATTGATTGATTGATTGATTTAAGAACCGACATCACAGCATTCGGGGCATTCCCTAAGCGCTCCGTCCCCATCCCCAGAAGCCAGCGAAGAGTTCCAACCCCAATAGTACCAGTAGCATTTTAGTAGCTTGCCATCACTTTCTAAATGGCTGACATTCACACATAGTGAAAATCAACTTAAGGCAATCTGTCTGCTTTCATATTGCCAGCGACTGATTTCTACCCCGTACGTGGAATTATGAAACTGTATTCACGGCCCCTAAGCCACAATCGCCAGTTAAGTGGAGTTAACCTGCAATAAAGCTAACTCAGAGACGACCAATAAAAGAGTTTAACATTTTACTAAATGTATTTGCAACATAAAGTCTAAGACTATGATTTACACCCCCAACACACACACACGCACGCACGCACACACACACACACATACCCCCCCCCCCCCGCACACACACACACACAGACACACTGCTACACACCAGAGAGTATTTTAGTCTTAGACTGTGTTGTTATAATTGTCATCCAGATATACCGTTGAAAATGGTTGCCTGGGAGAAGACCAGAAGTAAAAAGGAATGAAAAAGAAGTATGCTCAACGCCCACGAAGGTTCCACGACAGTTTGATGAGGAGGGGAGTCTTAAAATACCCACAAACACGGCCAACATTGGCAACTCCCAACACAATGAATGTTTACAAACGTTAGCCCCTAACTACAGTGGCAGAAGACAGTCAACAAGAAAGGGGTCGTCGCACTTCGCCGGTAAAATACGGTAAGATTGTTTCTGTCAGTGTTGAAGCAACTGCGTCTAAATATAGTAATGACACTGACAACTGACGTGATTTCAAAACAAATATGTAAATATTTATGCTGATTATAGAATGTTAGTTCTTCCTTGCACTGCGATGTTGTCAAAAGTAGAACTTGGCTCTAAAATTGTGTTGATAAATATTTCTCTGGCACAAAGTCACAATTGTTCTTGCCAATCTTAAAACAGAACACCTTCAATGCAAACGGTATGGAGGGTATAAACTAAATTAAACAGTTGGTTTGCACAGTGGACATTTTCCCACCTGAAAACTTGACGTTGAGATATATCTCGAGCGCAAGAATGCTACAATGTTCAAAATACGAAAATATTAGCATGGCTCCATTAAGGGAGCCATAAAAGGTGCGTAAATACCAAAACCAAATCCCGCTCCCGATTGTTACAGATTCCTATGCACACACTGAGATTTTCATGAGATTCGGAGCTCCAAAAATGTCACCTGTCAGTAACCAATTCGCCTCAAACTGGAAGAAATATTATAAAACTGAGTTAGGAGGGAATTGTAACTGTACCAGCTAGTTTCTCTGCATCGCACATATTATACATGTATATGTTGGAGTGCAGTGCATCTGCGGTAACGCAGTGGTTAGCATGTTTGTCTGCCGGTCCGATGGCTTAGTGTTTGAATCCCCTTCGAAATGAGGATTGTTTCCAAGAACCTGGGCTCTCGTGGCGACCCAGCCTGAAATTGGTACCATGAAATTTTCTGGGAGTAAAGGCGGCCGGCGTGATAACGACCACATGACCCATCGAGTACTGATTGTCCTATAACAACAAGGGTCTAGCTTCATAACCCGATATGCCTCAAGGTGTATGAATGAGTCCTTTACTTTTTTTTATCTTTACTGTGAATTTCTTGCCTTCTTGAAAAGATGGAAAATTGAACGAACACAAGTGAAAGATACTTCATGCACAATATAATTCTTAGTTTTCTTCAACTTCATCAGTTCGTTGTGATCTCTCTCTCTCTCTCTCTCTCTCTCTCTCTCTCTCTCTCGATCTCTCTCTCTCTCTCTCTTTCTCTGTCTGTCTGTCTGTCTATCTGTCTATCCTAATCTTATCTATCTATCTATCTATCTTAGTCAGATATGACTGAGCTACCGTATAACAGTAGACGGTACTACCTGGTTTCTGTTAGCGCCGAACGTTGGGCGGCGCTTACCAAACCCGACACCCCACATTGTGCCAACGGCTTCGGGCGGAAGAGCGCAATTGGGAGGGTACGAGCCTTACCCTGGTGCGAGGAAATGCAAGCTAAAGACAAAATTGTCATGGCAGGGCAGACCAGGCCCAAAGCCTTGGTTGGCGACTGGTCTAGGATCGAAGCTCCGACAGGCGGACAGTTAGAGCATTGCTTTGCTGATCCGGCAGCTTCTGCAGCTTGTCTTGTTCCAGATGTAGGGGTGTTACCTTTCCTCTGGAGTGAACTAGGCAGGCCGAGAGAGGGATCATGCTGCATGGGCAACACATGATCTCTATATTTTAGCCCAGGCTTTGTGCTATGGAGAGGCATGATGGTGGAAATGACCACGTGTTCACATGCACCCACTGTGAACGGACATTTACAGCGCAAATTGGCCTTATCAGTCACACTCGCTACCGCCATAGTTAAAAGTTATTATGCCTTTTTAGAGCACAAACTATCGTCTGTCAAGACGGCAAGGTGCCAATGATGATGATCTATCTATCTATTTATCTATCTATCTACCTACCTACCTACCTACTATCTATCTATCTATCTATCTATCTATCTATCTATCCTAATCTAATCTAATCTTATCCATCCATCCATCCATCCATCCATCCATCCATCTATCTATCTATCTATCTATCTATCTATCTATCTATCTATCTATCTATCTATCTATCCTAATCTAATCTAATCTTATCCATCCATCCATCTATCTATCTATCTATCTATCTATCTATCTATCTATCTATCTATCTATCTATCTATCTATCTATCTATCTATCTATCTATCTATCTGTGTGTTAGTGTGCGTACGTGCTTGATTGAGCGCACATTTGTCTGTTCAGCTAAAATTCAATATCTGCACCTTTAAAAGACACATTCAGTATCAGCAGGTATGTTGTTGGGACCCAGTTCTCCTTCCTACTCCAACCAGTAGTATTTATATCATATTGGAGTTGGACATTCTAGCACGTATGTTGTTGGGACCCAGTTCTCCTTCCTACTCCAACCAGTAGTATTTATATCATATTGGAGTTGGACATTCTAGCACGTATGTTGTGGGGACCCAGTTCTCCTTCCTTCTCCAACCAGTAGTATTTATATCATATTGGAGTTGGACATTCTAGCACGTATGTTGTTGGGACCCAGTTCTCCTTCCTACTCCAACCAGTAGTATTTATATCATATTGGAGTTGGACATTCTAGCACGTATGTTGTTGGGACCCAGTTCTCCTTCCTACTCCAACCAGTAGTATTTATATCATATTGGAGTTGGACATTCTAGCACGTATGTTGTTGGGACCCAGTTCTCCTTCCTACTCCAACCAGTAGTATTTATATCATATTGGAGTTGGACATTCTAGCACGTATGTTGTTGGGACCCAGTTCTCCTTCCTACTCCAACCAGTAGTATTTATATCATATTGGAGTTGGACATTCTAGCACGTATGTTGTTGGGACCCAGTTCTCCTTCCTACTCCAACCAGTAGTATTTATATCATATTGGAGTTGGACATTCTAGCACGTATGTTGTGGGGACCCAGTTCTCCTTCCTTCTCCAACCAGTAGTATTTATATCATATTGGAGTTGGACATTCTAGCACGTATGTTGTTGGGACCCAGTTCTCCTTCCTACTCCAACCAGTAGTATTTATATCATATTGGAGTTGGACATTCTAGCACGTATGTTGTTGGGACCCAGTTCTCCTTCCTACTCCAACCAGTAGTATTTATATCATATTGGAGTTGGACATTCTAGCACGTATGTTGTGGGGACCCAGTTCTCCTTCCTTCTCCAACCAGTAGTATTTATATCACATTGGAGTTGGACATTCTAGCACGTATGTTGCCAGGGTTAGCAGTTTCTCATTACAATATCCACCTACCAACAGATCTATAACATATGCAGTGTTACCACAGTTTCTCCAATTATTCGCCATTGCCCAATAGGACATCAGTTGTTATCTTTCACGAGAGCCACACAAAGAATGTGGTTTATTTGTGGTGCCATGAACGCTGAAAGGTTGGAAACCACTGGACTGGGTACAACGATTTATGACCGTAGAACGTTGCTCTATACTCAGGGTGGCCAGTTACCAGCTATATACTTGAATCTTATCTTTCTTGTCATAAAATTTCCCACAGCGAAGATGTTTTTCCGAATTTTGGGTTTTCGCGGCGACTTTTAACAAAGTAAGATTAATATCATGTTTTCAACGGTCTTTCAATAAACAACAAATAATTAATTTGTGTTTATATTTAGAGCTCTTATAGGACAACCGACGCTGTGGTAAAGGGGTTGCGAATGTAATTCGCAATCCCGCATGCCGCGTTCGAAACACAGATGCGAGCCTTACGCTGGTTTCCGTACTCGCACAGTGGAATGAGAGCGGGTCATTAAGAAACAAATGGCAAAATACGGAACGTAAACTGGCCAATAAATCACAAACAACCAAAATATGATGGGGTTAACTTCGATGTCACGTAAAGGAGATGCAATTAACTTTCTAACCTACGGGAGACACTCGTCTTCATTATCTTCATTGTATTGCATTCAAACGGAGGCAGTGGCCATTTAATTAAATCACTTCTTCTTCTACAACTGTCTGTCTGTCTGTCTGTCTGTCTGTCCGTCTGTGTGTTTGTGTGAATGTGAGTGAATGTCTTTGGTTATTTGCCTGCCTGCCTGGCTGCTTGTCTGCCTGTCTGTCTGTCTGTCTGTCTGTTTATCGTGTTCTGTATGTCTGAATCTCTCTCTTCTTCTGCTTCTCTCTCTCTCTCTCTCTCTCTCTCTCTCTCTCTCTCTCTCTCTCTCTCTCTCTCTCTCTCTCTCTCTCTCTCTCTCTCTCTTCATTTCAATCTACTTCTGGAGCTGTGCTTCCAATAGCCCAATATCGTGTTATACAGTCACCCCATTTTCTGATGTAATTGCCAGAGTAATCTGAATCAGCCAATAGCCTAATCTGGAGCAACATTCTCTATGTCACGCACAAGTATAATACGTTAATAGGTTTAGAATGGGCGTGACTCGCTCCAGCCAGTCGCAGCTGATAATATCAGCCTGCCTTTGTATGATTAGGGCTATGGCAGCGAGGATTGGGAGGAATTTGGATCCCTGGGGACATCAACGTAATTAATACATGCATTAGGAAATAAATGGTGAAAATATGGAGTATTGTATGTTGGTTAGCATGCATGGAGTAGGACAGGGAAGATTCCGAAGAAGATATAGATAGGATAAGATATGTCGGACAAAAGAAATAACTAGATAGATAAGATCTTAGATAGAACAGAATATATCAAACAAATATAACATGTCACGTCAGACAAAAGACAGAACAAGACACAGCAGAAAATAGATATGAGAGGACACTGCGGACGATAGATATAAGATGACATAAATAGGTCGGCTTTTTGTAGTGTTTTGCGGAATAATGTCGAGTCCCCGTTCCTCCACATTTAATTTGAATAAAATTGCACATTCTTACCTTTAATGTCTAATAACTTTCGCTTTGACGGAATGTAAACACTTTTACAAGAATTATGCACTTCTATTTAATTTAAAAATTATTTTATTTTATAAGATTATATACTGTATTAAATATGCTGTATTTAATTCACTCAGCTTGTCATTTAAAACAAAAAAGCATTCCATATGCCACGCCAGGTATGGGTGCCGTGAATTGTCAGCGCCTGCATTAGAAAATACTTGCGACGCATACATTAGGCAACATACGTAATTATGACTCACCGTAATAAACAAATTAATAACACACTATAGTAGACAATGCATATAATACTTCACAATAAGTATAAGTAAAAGTAATCCCATAGCAGATATAACCGCTTTAATATATATATATATATATATATATATATATATATATATATATATATATATATATATATATATATATATATATATATATATATAATACAAATACATAAATATAACCGCTTGAGTGGAAGTG